>PHNY01252828.1:384-14333 GCA_003724115.2 Anethum foeniculum
GCCTAGAAATGGTTTATGCTGTTATGTCTTAATACAAGTTCACTAAAGTAAAAAGACTTGTATTTAGTATATCATGCATTATAAGTTTATAACATTAGGTTCCGGCTCTAAACTAAAAATACGTAATTTAATTTAGTTTGATTTCAAAACCGAAACCGCACCACTTCAAACCAAAACCGTAATTAGAAAACCGAAACCGAACCGACGGTACTTGGTTCGGTTTTGGTTTTGAATTTTAAAAACCGAAAAGATTTGGTTACGGTTTGGTTTTCGGTCGAAACCGTACCAAACCGAACCACGCTCATCCCTACATACACCTACCGACTATCTAATAGTAATATCATGTAAAGCTTAAACATCGGAAGCACACATTGAATTACTTTCATACGAGCCCATAAATATTGCAATATAGTACTTAAGAACGTATTAGTAACATAGTATCGCCACGTGATGTATCATCAAGGGTAGAAAGTTAAAATCACTCTTTAACCAACTACCTGACGTTTTATTGTTGATACTTATCAAATTATTTTTCAATAATTTTTTTGGAAATGTGTGCTTTTAGTTATGTTCTATTTTTTCTAAACATTTTGACAAGATAAGTATGTCCATCTCATGTCCATTAATTCAACGAATTCTTTAACAATGCTAGAAAATGACTCGTACATTGCACAGTTTATTATTACGCTAGTTTTACATAAAAGATTAGTGACATAGCTTTAATTTTTACATATATACTCGTACAATAAAAAATTTAGGGTTTAGGATGTAAGGTGTAGGCTTTAAGACCCCTAGAGCCTAAACCCTAATTCAAATGTGTGTGGATCATAATTCAACAATTTTTAATAGTTTGTGGTTCAGTAATAACTTATTTGGATTTTAGAAATATTTAAAAAATAAATAAAATCACAAAAGTACTTAAAGTTCGACGTTAAGTGAGTTTTTAATACCACATGATGTGGCGTTAAAGTCATGAATTTTTTTAAAAAAATATTAAACACTAAAATTCAACTTCATGTTACATTTTATGTAAAGAAAAATAAAAAATAAAATATAGTACAACGCAGCGTTTAGGTTTGTAGATTAAGATATAAAAAGATGAGGAGAACATTAGACGACGTAGAATTAGGCATAATTTTATGAGGTATTTTAGAATGACATTTAGGATCATTTTTTCAAATTTCGATATTCGAGACATTTTATATAAATACATTCGTATATAGGACCAACACCCAAGAACTTGTGCAAAAAAGTTTAAATTTATCCATGGCATGACATGACATGCATGGGAAGCAAATAAATCTCAAAAGGGAATCACAAAGAAATTGGCTGGCCCTTAGCACTAATCTCTCAAACCTGCTCATCAAGATATGGTTAAGTAAATGTCAAAAAAAAAAAAAAAAAAGATAAGGTTAAGTGCACATGATTTGTTAATTTTATAATTTAGGAAAAGTGTCGACATTATTTGATACCAGTGGAGAAGGCCACCTCTCCCCTTACCTGACCTCACCTGTATCTCTTTTGAGGATTTCCTTGGCCCTACCCTTACACTCCAATCCCAACCCATCTTTCGGTTTCAATCCCATAACCCACCCAAGTCTCATACCATTGCCACCCATACATTTACATTATATATATAAAGTTTAAGCTTCAAGAATCACTACCCACCTTATTAAAATCTTTTAAGTAGACTTTGCATTACTTATATTATTTTTTTATGCATATATATGTACTCTACTTTGTATTGATTCCCTTGATTATCAAAACCAACTTGGAAACAACTAGGGAGATCTTTGGTTGAAATTTGGTCAGATCTTGCTTTGTGTGCTGTGGATTTTGTTGGGGTGCATTTTATTTAGTACATAAGTCCCTTCAATTATCTTCCATTCCATTATTTCAACTCAGCCAAACAAAACAAAGCAAACATCTAACCAGCCTAAGTTTCTCTCAACTTGTACAATTTTTATTAGCATTCTTGATTCATATATTGCTCAAATGGGATTAGCTACAGAGTCTAAGTTTCATGTTTTAGCTGTTGATGACAGCATCATTGATAGAAAGCTTATTGAAAGGCTTCTCAAAACCTCATCTTTTCAAGGTACTTTACATTGGAATTTTCATTAGAACCAAGCTAAATAGAAAAGATTAAATTTTTATCATTAGTTGAGATTTTTTTTTGGTTCTGATTGTTGTTTATTTTATTTTTTCGTGGCAGTTACGGCAGTTGATTCTGGTAGTAAAGCTTTAGAATTTCTTGGATTGCATGAAGATGATGAACAAATCAGTCCAAACAAGGCATTTACATCTCCAGTAAATCAACAGGTACTCATTTTATTTGTTTAAAGCCTCATCTTCAAAAGGGCTGATTTATATATCCAAATATGCATTTGTGGATTGCTAAAACTAGTCTTCTTGATTTCAGGAAATGGCAGTGAATCTTATTATAACAGACTACTGTATGCCTGGAATGACAGGCTATGATTTGCTCAGGAGAATAAAGGAGTCATCTTTCAGAGACATACCAGTAGTGATTATGTCATCTGAGAATGTTCCTTCAAGAATTAATAGGTAAGAAATATAAATAGCACTAGCATTACTTATACAATAGTAAATATAAAATTAACAAATATTGTTCATCACAAATAATTAATGAGTATGTTAATAATTTTTGACAGATGTTTAGAGGAGGGAGCAGAGGAGTTTTTTCTTAAACCAGTGAGATTATCAGATGTAAATAAGCTTAAACCCCATATGTTGAAAAGAAAGAACAAAGATGGTGAAAAGCTGGAAAAAGATACAGATCAAGAACAAGCTTTAGAGACTTTAGAAGTGATTCAGTCATTACAGCACGAAGCACTGACACCACAAATACAGGCTATTGGTAGTAACAAGAGGAAGGCTATGGAATTGGATGAAGTGCTTCCACAAGATCATAGAACAAGGCCAAGATGCAGTGGTCTCACTGTCGTATGATATAAAAAATATTTTCTGTCACTGCAATGAACCAAGATTTAAACATATTTAGTATACCCCGCTCTTGATTCGGAGAGGGTAAAATGTACTCAAACCTTTCCTCGTAAAGGCTTTGACGTTGCATTCTTTCCTAACCGTGTACATATCGTAATTAGTAACAAGAATCTCTGTTGATGAGAAACTTGTGCAATTTTGCTTTAGAAGGGAGGAGGTCAATTTCTTTCTTTTGTTCTGAGGCTATTCATGTACATAGTACAGTGTGACATTAAGATTCATGCCTGCAGGCTGCAGTTGTCCCCTTGCATATACAGATTTTGTAGTTAACGTATGACCTTTTCTATTTTGGATGTAAGACTTTAATTACCTTTGACTCTCTACTGTTACTGCCAAAATTTTTCCCCTAGATTGATATCTTTATAAAAAATCCCACCTGTTGCAGAAAACAACCATGTTGAACAAATTAGGGAGAAAAACCCAATTAGTTGGCTGTTTGCATTGCGGATGGTGGGCTTTAGCTTATCTTACCAACTCAATTCGAACAATTTTACAAACGTTCGCATGAAATATACAGATCTCACCACCAATAGATATGGTGCATTGTTTTTATTGTTCATTATGCTCCGGTAAATTACATGTTTTTATTACAGTATATAACAGTAAATATATGAACCAAGTTCCAAGCAAATTTATTTAACCTGTTTGATGCCTACATACACCAACAGGTTAAATGTTAATTGACCTGATCTTGGTATTAGTACTGGTAAAATGTGAAACAGGCAGCATAACAATTTGCATAGACAAATTTTTTTTGAATTTGAAAGCTTCATCATGATAAAAGATTCAGATTCCAAATGATCTAATTAAGCAATAGTAAATTAGATTATATTGAAAAGAGATTAATATGGAACAATATTACAACTTACAAAGACGATTAGACGAAGGAACATTGGCAGCATGAATATGAAATAATATCACAACTTACACAGACAAAGGGTACATTGGCTGGTCAGTGGTATGCTGGTAAAATTTAGGCAGATGGATTTGAGAGGGCAGCAGTATGCAAATAATGATTATGAACATTACAAACCGCAAACTACACTGCCCAAGTTGAAGTTGGAAAAGAAAACCCTATTAAACTTTAGAGTAAAAATGGCCCTTACAGGATTACATCACAGGGTTAGCAAATTAGAGGCCAAAAAACACTCCTTGGCCTCAATATTTGTTTTAGTTATACAAAACACATATTTTAAGTATTGGACCCTTGTATCCAATTTTCAGTTTTTTAACTGATATTGCAGTATGCCAGAACCCCTTACAAGATAGACAATATTTATTCATGCTTGAAGGTGTAACTTCTTTTACATTGCTGCAATGTGAGGTAATAACATTGCTAGAGTTGATCAAGTTAATAACAAGCAGGTGATGCGAGATACATCATAAATGGGCTTTCAAGAACAAATTGAAGCCATGTCATCGACAACTTCTCTGAGTACGAACAAAAACATTAAGTTACATCAATGGTCACCGCACCTTACATATTATACCATGGAGAAGCTGTTTTGTCATATGTTCCTGGATAGATACAATTATAATTTAGTTCTGTTCTCCATGGAAATTATGTATCAAATATCTCCAGAGAACGATAAAAAAAAAAAAGGAAGCATAAAGTTCCCAGAACACTTGTGTAGCTGCTTAATTGTGTTTGGAGCAATTTATATCCTTGACTGTCAATTTAGGACACTGCCATTTTTACTTTTGAACTAACAAAGAAGGTAAAAAAAGAAAAAGAAATTGAAAAGCAGATAAAATCAATGTCACTTAACATAGACTGATAGACCATTTTAACTAATTTTTATATTGAAGCATTGTTGTATGCTCAGTTGATTGTAAAGATTGTTTAAGACCTAAAATCATTTGAACTGGACTTTTTACCTTTTACTTGAACTCTGTATTTATAAACAGTTTAAACACACATATTTAAAAAATTCTCTGGACACTGAAGTAACCCATTGATTGCATTGTGATAAGTAACACAAGACTGAAATGTCATTATATTACAAAATTAACAATGTTGCTTTACATTTTAATACTCTGAGTGAAGAGAACACGTAACTAGTAAAATTTATGGGGAAAAGAAGGTTTTGAAGCAAAATTTTGCTATTTTAAAATAATCTGCAAAACATTTTAATTACAGGGGTATAATCAAGATGTCCTATTGAACTTTTCTTTCTTTTGCACTATACAAATTTAAGTTTGAGTTGGTCAAAAAAAAAATTCTTTATTTTCTGGTTCAACACCTCATCATAATAGGAAGGGAAAAAAAAAAGGACTACATACGATGTAATGGATAAAACTTTTAGCAATATATATACCAACAAAGTAAGAAACAACTTGATTTGATATGAAGGAACTTTACCTTCTCCTTGACCTGGTACTTCGAGTGGGAAGTTTAGAGTCACACTTTTCATCCTTTATGTTACTTTTCTTGGCTCTGGATTTCAAAGCCCCTGAAATTATATAGAGCTAAGTGTTTGATTACCAGAAAATCAAAGCAGATAAGACTTAAGTGCTTAGGCTACCTGTAGGAACAACTTGGGCTGACTGAACCTCATTGTCAGCAGGCTCAGGTTCTATCAGCTCACTAGAAGCAGGTGAAGTCTCTTCGGACTCTGAAATTTGCTCGCACGGCGGAGTTGTAGTGATTACTTCATCAGTGACCTCACTCTCTGTCCCATCTTCAGAAAATCAAGCACACCAGAATTCAAGAAAATAAAGGTACAACCAAATTCAAAAAAAAATTCAAGGTAAAAGTTTACATCTGAATCATGCAGGAAAGCTTGAATTGTCTCGACAAAAGGAAACTTGTACGGACACAAAGAAACTGAACTTAACAAATTCAACGGTGAAGCCTTTTATCATAACATGCAATTTACTCAATTTGATGCCAGTTCATACTACCATTTAATTTTGTACTTCCTGTCTAGTACCAACACAATTCATATCAAAAACCAACATAATTTTGCCTTGTGATTCCTCTAACTATAACTTTAGAAATGTGCTAAGTTTTTGTGTTTATCTGTGTACACTCATCTTACTGCCCTTACATCAAAGTTACTAGTAGCTAAGTCAGAAATGAATAACATTATAGATATGTGATACTCATACACCCTCTATCCCAAGATTATAAACCTATAAATAATTAAATATATACATTCACTAAATGTCATATATTACTATTCATGCTAGAATTATGATGTAAGTCCGATTTTAACCATCTATGCTGCCAACTTATATCACCATGTCAGATTCATACACAGATCTTGACTCTAAAATATTGTGGAGAGAGACACTGGGAAAACTTCATATCCACTATTAACACGTATAATCTGCAGCAATCTTTTATTACCTCTGAATGTGAAGTGAGATGAAGTAGAATTTAAAATTACCACGAGTCTGGATGTAAAATGATTATACCATGTTCCAAGTGAAAGATTTTAGGAACCCTGGATTTGGGAATATGCAAACCAATTAATGATGGAGGAAATAGAGCATCATTGCACCAACCTTCAGAGGTTTTGGATTCTGTACTTTCTTCACCATTTTCCGTAGCAACTCCAATGTTTTCCAGGCTTCGAAGTTTTTGTTGATGGGCCTCAGCATTTTTAGCAGTAACCTCTTGTTCCTTCTTTTCAATATGGAACTTGTTTATCTTCTCCTCAAACTCCTCAATGCAAGATTTAAGGTCTGGCTTAGCAAACTTCTTACCCTGGTTAAGTACATTAAAGAAAATTAACATAAAAAAGAGGATCAATTAAGCTTGTACAATTATCAATAAACTAAGAACAGAATTTCTGATGCAAGGTCAACAAGTATTACCTTGTTGATAATACTTTTAAAGTGCTCCATCACCAAATCTTCACACAGGACATGCTCATAAGTCTTAAATGACTCGATTAACTTTTTCATGCCTTTATCAGTAAACGATAGCTGAGAGAGGCAGTAAGATATGTATTCCCATTGCTTGGCATCTGCACCAGAGGGGAGTATCCATACTCCATAGTCAACAAAAGATAAAAAAGTTGCTAGGGTCGCTAGGCTTTTGATTCTCTTAGTGTCAATACAACTTAATATAACATATACATTTACAATTTACAGGAAATAAACTGAAACATTATCACAAGAACATAGCAATGGACAGAAACAAAATGAGAACAAATTACTAGCTTCCTGTCACAGGTTTATGCATTAAAGAAACTAAAACCTATGATTTGTATGAATGCACAGATTTTTTAACGTCTTTCAATTTAAAATTTACATAAACTTTGATGTATTATTATTCTAATACTTTAGAATGTGTATTGAAACAGATGTCATTTATTTATAAATAAATGCATATTGTATTAGTTTTTGTAGTTGCCAAGTAACCTCATCGACCTGTCTTAGTTTTAATAATACACACTAGGTACTTATTGATTATGGCAGTTGCCGAGGTCCGAACCTAGACCTTAGCACAATGTTATTTTGCCCCCACGATCAAATACGGCAACGACCAGCACGCCCTAATTTTTATTTGTAATATATTTGAGCTTCACTTGAGCAGTTGAGCTCAAAACATGACAGCTTTACGAAGTAAACTCTCAAAAAATCTAGTAGCAAGTAGCAACAGTAGCTTCCAACTAGCTACCCAGTCACATAAAAGACTAATACAATATGGTAATGTACTAACTAATTAAATAAATGAAATAAAATTTATAATAACACACACATGAAAGCAGCCACCAACCCATCGTCCAAAAATCATGGCTGAAATAGTAGGAACTTTTCATGCGACTTCAAACTAGAGATTGCTGGGATAATTTAAACTAACAGTTTAGATTTAAAATTCAGACCTGTGGCTCCACTGAATCTGTTGCATAGCTTTTCAACGAGAGCCTCCATTTGTTTATCCTAAAGATGACACGGGTTTAATCCAACAACCAGATAATAATGACGACATTAGAAAGATAGAAAGAGAGCCGATCTAACAATAAGAGTTTCTAAAGAAGGCTGCCCACTGTAGCCACATTAAATCTAACCTTCTTGATAGAACCAATCAGAAATTGCATGATATTGCAGAAAGAGTTTCTTTCTAAGTTCTGGTTGGATAATTTGCCAAGGATGTCAGGCAGTAAATTATAGATAGGATTACTCCCTATAAGAAGAAAAAGGACACCTACATTAAATGCCTTTTTGCACAGACATACAAGAAACCAAAATAGGCTGATCGCCTATACAAATTACAGTGATGGTTTACCTTTTTTTGATAACTCATGAAAGAATAGTTTTGCAAGGTTAGAAATTCGTTCATCTTCATCTTCTAATCGTATAGTCATTTCATTTATGTGGCCCTTAACCTATCAAAGTCATCATCAAGATCAGACCCCATAAAATTTTCAAACAAAAAAATAGCATGAAACGATTTTTCAGCCTCTCGGACCTTCATCATGTCATTTAAAATCAGGTGGGACAGAACCAACACCGCGTTCTTCCGAACAGCAGCTGAGGCATCACGTAACCTTGCATACATATTTTCAGTCCACGGTTCCAATAGATTTGGAAATCGAACCGCCAGGTCTCCAAGAGCAATAGTGCAATTGGAACGAACAGTTTCTGATGGTGCACTCTCCACCACAGTAAATAGAAGCTGGAGATTTGCATCACTGGAGATATGCAGTTCAGAAAAAGTATAAGAAACAGTTATTTTGGGTGTATCAGCTATCGATGCCAAAAAAGTAGAAAATATTACCAAAAGTCTGAATCAATAATCATGAGTCGGCATAGAGCAAGCATTCCAGATGCCTGCAAGTCAGGATACTGCAAAACACACCAAATCCGCACAATGTAAATTCATCAAAACAACTATAATCTGGACAAGTCCTAGTTTGAAGTAAAATCAACTAAACAAAAGTAAAGTACACTAAGACCAAAGGGAGAACTAAAGCCATTCAATTCCATTGACAAAACAATTGGAGAAGAAAAAGGTCACGTTCTTCATTCCTTACATGTATCTACTCATGTTATTACCAAATATGCCGAATTCACATATTTTCTGAAATCTACTTACTTTCTCCGAATTTCCTATGTTAACCTTGAACATAGAACACAGTGCATTACCTTCTGCATCAATACAATATTTCGACAAAGTTTTGATAGAAAAGGTCCACATGGTCCAATCAGATTCTTCTCAACAGAACCAGCAGAAACTATTTCTTTCTCTGCTCTTTCAGATAAGATATCAAGTACCGTATCATCAGCGCAAGCAAGACCCAGCTCTGCGTTGATTCCACTTTCCTGTAGCAATAAAAGAAATAGATGGATTTACAATAACCTTAACAACACATAAGAAAGTATTATCATTATATATGTATAAATTTTCATTCCACCTTGTCTACATCAGGAAATGTCGTGCCATTACAGTCAACACTCTTCCCTTCAGCAACCAGTCTTTCTTTTTTTGCTTTCTCTTTTTGAATCTTTCGAACACAAGATTCAATATAGACCAACTGACTCATGGCAATGTGGCTGACGATATATAAAAACTTGCTTAGTTTTGTTACTTCGAGTTTGGTAAGGACATTAGTATCATCAGTGGGGGAGACAGTTTGCAAGTCATCCCCTCCATTACAATCAAATACAGATCTGAGTACTTTCTTCACCAAATCAGCTGCAAAGGTCTCAGGAGTTGGATGGATTGTATATATTGTAGTAATGGCTTTGTCAGCAGCAGCATACCATATGTTTTCTGGAAGCCCAGACCCGGTAATTAAGCTTTCTAAAATACCAAATAACCGGCTGCCACTTTTAGACAACAGTTTTTTCTGATCCTCTCCTGACAACCTTTGAAGTGCAATGCAAGCTGTTCTAGCAAGCAAAGGGTCCAACTTTGCCCATCGGCCGAAACCAATATCTACAATATCCTGTAAGTGCGAACCAAGAACCCCAGGAGATGATTTTGCAGCCATGCAAAGGACAAATAAAGCACCACGACTTTGCTCTGCTGTGGTTCCACTGATGTTAAAACAAAAGAAATCCCATAAAGATGATATCTGCAACAACAAATGATGAGTATTCTGATTAGCAAAAAAACAATAAAGAAAGCTGACATGCTATTAAAAAATGCACTTTTTAAAGTTTATGCATCAGGATATCAGAAGAACAAGATTATTCTTCACGTTCCAAAATTTAGAACTAATACTTTATTATATTCACTTGTTAAACTTCAAGCATAAGTTTCAGTATAATTTGAGCTGTTGATCATGCAGAGCAGAAGAAGACAAGAGAAGAGGTGATTCATTCTAAGAGCAAGGTCCATGTATGCTCTCACACGCAAAGCTCCAGAGGTTTGAAAATTTTTTCTTTAGATCATTTAGACAAGGAGACACAATCTGTAGTTATAGACAACTAAACTAAACTTTAATCTAGTATGAAGAAGGGCTCTAATACCTTCATATGAAAGACTAAAACAACAAGAAAACTAAACTTTTTGCCAAAAAAATAAAATAATATATGGGATGTGCTAAAATGAACCCCAGCCACATGAATCCTTCTTCATTGGCTTCTTTATGTCACCAGGTCCGTGTAGTTCCTTATCGTCCAAATCATTGTGAATAACTTTTAGATTGCTAAATATAAGTAATTAACGTAGTATTCAAGAAACCTAAAATCATAATGTGGAAGAATACGGCTTTAAGTACAGAACATGGTAGAAACACACAACTGCATTGTCCTGAATACAATTAGCACATAAAAAGAATTGCGAGATATAAAATAGAAGCAGATATAAAATAGAAGCAGTGTGTACCGTGCTACTAGATATATCCCCTTTCGATACCAGAGCAGCAACAATGAACTCTAAAGCTGCAAGATCTCCAATATTTGAATCAATTGCAAGATTCATAAGATTTTTAGCAGTTTCTAAAGGGCTCTTCCTTAGATAGATTGTGATAAATGCATTCTCCACAGCTTCATATATAGATTTTTCCTGGGAGAAAACCTGTTGAAGAATATACACAAATGCCAATTATGACATTACTTCTGTTTCATGTAGGCAAGGCCAAGCACAGCAGGTGCCACATAAATATAGATAAGGAATTGCAAAATATAGCTGACACATAGTTAGAAGAGTACCAGGGGCAACATTTTACGGAGGCAAGATTCTGAGCCATCAACCTGAAACTGCTTGCACCTCATTAACAGTAAAATTGTGTTCTCAACATCAGATGCAGAAGATGAAGCCATTAATTGAACAAGAGTGGACATGGTGGCAGATACACACTTTGAGAAACACAAGCCTGCCTCAAGAGAGGCAATCAGTGTTCTGGTTTGCTCCATATTTCCAACATCTGGAACAGCATTATCCTGGACAATTTCATTATCCACTTCCGGCAAACAACTATCAGTTAAACTATCTTGCTGTTCCTTTGGTCTGGCTTCTGCTCTTGGATCATCAACCTCACCATCTCCATCACAAGCATCATTGTCTAAGGGCAACCCATCTAGAACACTCTGTGACAGAGAATCAGGCACAAGCTCCTTTAACTTCTTCCTGTACTGCTCTAAAGTTGCCTCAAAAGAAGCTATTCGAAGTTGTGGACCAAAAGGGTTATGCTGTAACATCATAATAAGTAAATTTAGAGCAGATTTTCGTACAATTGCACTTTTATCCTCCAACCTCCCTGCAGCTACTGCTGCAACCTCATTCCACAGACCAATTGAAACAGCATGTTCTTCACATAACTCAGCCCAGACTTGTAGCACCCGACTCCTGGTATAAGCAGAAACATCACGACAACGTTCCAGCAAAATTTCCAACATGGCCTGCTTGGTTCGAAGGCGAATAGATTTGGAACTCACTTCACTCTCCACATCACTGAAGGCTTTGGTGACCAACTTCCCTAAAACCCCAACAAGAGCGTTCCTAATCTTATAAGACTCTCCGCCAAAGTGAGGGACCAATAAACCTATGTTAGTAGAAATCAATTTTGGCAGTCTATCAGAAAGTTCCACTAGAAACCTGCCAATATTTTCAGCCCCAACCGTGTCTCTTACATACTCTTTTGGATTGGTCTTACCAATCTCTCTGATGAGGTAAGTAGCCATGCTTCCATCAGAATACTTCTTTTCAGCAATAGCAACCGCATTAGCCAAGTGGGTTACAACAAAATCATGTCTATGAATCAGATGAAGGATTGAAGCGCATGCGTGTGCTGTGTAATGGTATTTAGTGGCACAAGTACCAATTATACGACATAAAGCATCTTTCGTGTCTGCATCCTTTAACAATGTTGCATTCTCGAACATTGAAAATGCATTTCTACAATAAATCAAAAACGCAAACAATATTATAACATCAGATACAAACACAACACGCACAAAAACACTAACAAAGTACAATATCAGCCGACTCACTTCATAATGAATGACAGGTAGTTTTCGTCAGGATCCGAGGATCCAAATAATAAGGAAAGGTTGATTTCCAGAGAATTAGCAATCAAAGTCAGTATCCGGCTTCTCTGTGATTCCCAATTCCATGAATTAATAAGCTGTTTCTTCCTAGTACTTGCAACAACCTATCCACAAATCAATGAAACATCTTATAATTATCGCAAACCATATCAATGACCTATTAAACTTGTAAACATAGCGTAACATACACAAATTAACCAACACCTAATTTTACTGAACTCAACATACAGTTAAACCTCCCTAAGTTCATACTCTAGGTATATTAATACAGTTCATTAATTAATCGAAACATTATATATTTGATTGAATTTCTAACTATTCGAGTATTATTTTATAATCCTGATTAAATTTAATTGAGAAAATTAATAGCTTAGAAATGAAGTAGTTTACCTTGGTGGAGTGATTCGAAGAAACATTCGACTCCTCCTCCAGCACAACCTGAACAAGAAAATAAGTATAAATCTTAAACGCATTCCTATGCGAAGCGATACGATCAACAACCGGACTCTGATCATCATTCTGAGACTGAGAAGCCCTAGAAAGAGAGTCAACATTAGGAAGCAAGACACTGAAATTGGATCTCAGACTCTCGACGAGATTGAATTTGCAAGAGGGAGAGAGAGTGGAGAAACTTTTAACGAGAGAGTAGACGCGGTCGAATACGTCCTGGTCTTCGACACAGAAGAGCTCTTTGTCGGAGAGATCGAAGGAGACGCCTTTTACGAATTCTTCGAGAGAGGAAGGAGTGAAGGAGGAGAGGTTGGTGAGGGTTTGAACGCAGAGACGGTTGTCTTCGTATTCGAGTTCCAGGTTTGGGGAGAAAATGAATGGGGGAGCCATTTGGGAAAGTGAGAATTGGGGGATTTTGTGTGTGTATGAGTGTGTGAGAGGGGTTTTGATAAATGGATTTGAAAAGGGGGAGATGTAAGAGGCGGGAAATGAAATTTTGGAATTGGATGGGTAATGGGTTTGGGCAGTCGATTTGTTTTTGTGTTTTGGGCTTTAGCCTTTAAAACTACCAAACCCATAATTCGAATACGGATCTGCGTATATCCGTATCCTGATCCGAATCCGAAAATTTATATTCGTATCTGGATCCGAATCCGGGAATTTTTAGAAAATAATATCTGAATCCGGATTCGACGGATATTTTCCGGATACAAATAATATCCGGATCCGAATCCGATTTTCAATCAGATTTTTTTATTTTTATATTAAAAAAATTTTAAAAATTGTAAAATAAATAGTAAAAATTAAAATTAATTTTTAAAATTTGAGTTAAGAGTTAAATTGATTTAAGCTTACTTTAACTTTTCCAAAAATTATTTTTTATTCATCTTTTCAATATAATTATATTATCTTTAAAATTAAACTCAAATAATTTTTTTATATATGACTATAATATTTTTACAATTATATAAATTTTGTATAAATATATTATTTAATGTATATATATATATATATATATATAT
>PHNY01252831.1:393-13548 GCA_003724115.2 Anethum foeniculum
CAAATACATGCACTGAACAAATACATGCACTAAACAAGGATTAAATTTTGTGGGTGAAACCATTGATGTTCAGTGCATGTATTTGTTGCATTTGTTTGTAAGAGTATATGGACATTCCACCAGGCTTTAGAAACTCTTCAAACCGAGGTAAAGTTTGCAAACTAAATAAATCTTTGTATGGTCTTGAACAATCTCCACGAACATGGTTTGGAAAATTTACAAAGTCAATCATTCTGAATGGATATACTCAATGCCAAACGGACCACACTTTGTTTGTAAAATTCTCACCAAACAAAAGAAGAGCTACCCTGATTATTTATGTGGATGACATAATATTGACGGGTGACTACGAAGAAGAATTCCAGAGTTTGAGAAATTTTCATTCTAAAGAATTTGAGGTAAAAGATCTCGGAAATCTTAAATATTTTCTAGGCATGGAAATTGCACGATCAAAACATGGCATCTTTATTTCACAGTGCAAGTATGTTCTGGACTTACTTAAGGAAACATGAATGCTATGATGCAAAACCAGCCTCAACTCCAATGGACCCTAATAAAAAGCTCAGTTCAAGATCAGGCAAGAAACCAGTTGACAAAGAAAGATATCAAAGGTTAGTAGGACGCCTCATTTGCCTATCTCATACTAGACCTGATATTGGTTTTGCAGTAAGTGTTATTAGTCAATACATGAACAATCCTACCGACGAACACATGGAAGCTGTTACTAGAATTTTAAGATACCTCTAATTGAATCCTGGAAAAGGTCTTTTATTAACGAAAAATGATAATTGAGGGATCAAAGTCTACACTGATGCAGACTGGGAAGGAGATGTATCATATAGAAGAAGTACTTCAGGATATTGTTCCTATGTCCGGGGTAATATAGTAACATGGAGAAGTAAAAAAAAATCAGTAGTCTCCAGAAGTTCAGCTGAAGCAGAACTTAGAGCTCTTGCTCTAGGCATTTGTGAAGGAATTTGGCTGAAAAGATTGCTCTAGGCATTTAAGATTGCTCTTTCATCACGGAGAAGATCGAAAATTCAACTATCCAAACTATCTATACTCCATCAAGACTTCAAACAGCTGATGTTCTTACCAAAGCCCTTCCAAGGACTGTTTTCGATGAGTTATATGCAAGCTAGGAATGTTTGATATACATAACCCAGCTTGAGGGGGAGTGTAGATTTATAGTGTAAATTTTAGGTGTGAACTAGATGATAGAATTGTCAATATCTTTGACTTGTGTATATTCATGATTCTTAGGACTTTATCACTTGTGACTTTAGTACTGTATCCCTTATTCAAGGAGTTGTACAGCTGTTTGTTTGTTGTAACTCTACCTATTAATAGGTAGTTCATATGATAGAATAATATATCAATTTATCTACAATTCACAGTAACTTATTTTTATGATTTTATTTCTTTAAATAAATTCAATGTTTCTATTTTTATCCAGAAAAGAAAATTTTAAAAAATAAGTTATGGAACTATACTTTTTATGCACTTTAAAATATGTGCTAGACACTCTCTTCGAAATGTGAAGAAATGAGGGGGCCGGAGGGAGTATATAATATAACTGAGTACCCAATTAACAATAGAAGAAGAACCATCCAATATAACCAATCAAAACAATTAAAAATAAAAAAAATATGCACCCGATGAAAACAATACCAATACTAAAACTGACCAAATCCTAAAATTTCCAAACTAATTCAATCAAATCCAAAACTGAATCCAAATCAACAAAATACGTTCAAATATAATGTAAAACCATAATCAAACCAAAATCACAACTCAAAAACAATATTAAAACCAAAACCAAATCTAAAATATGAATCCAACTATAATCAAATCTAACCACACATTCAGATCCAAACTTATATAAAAATCAAAACCATAATCAAATCCAAAACTGAATCCAAGTCAATCCAATTCTAAACCAAACAAAAAATGAATTCAAATTCAAATCGTATCGAATCACACGAAGGGCCAATGTGCCTCGAGCATTAGATTAGAAAGAAAATTTATGTGAACGACCAATATGCTTCGACCTAGAGCATTCAAACCATATTCAGATCTAAGAGAATACCGCGAAGGGTGAATGTGACTAGAGTACTAGATAAAAAAAACACGAGAAAGAATAAAAAGAAAGTATACATATGTGTCTAGAGCTACCCCATAAATACGAGAAAGGGAATGAGAAGATGCGAGATGGGAAAAAGAAATATAACAATTTTACCAACGATCAAATACAATTAAAGAGAGAGAAGAGAGCGTGTGTGAGAGATCCAGTCAAAATAAAACGAAACCAGTAGAAACAACTCAAAAAAATCAATAGAAGAGTGTCTTATATAGACAACAACTAAAAAATAATAAAGGAAATTAGACTAACAAGAAAGCTATTATAATAACCGAACTATCCAACAATAATAATATTATATATGTTAACATAAACTATATACTTTTTGTTATCATTTCTAAATATTTAAATTAGAAACCCACTTCTGTTAAAAAAGAATAGGAATCCACTGAAAAATAATCCTGGATCCGACTATGTATCATGTCCTAAAATTATGACTTTTGTTAAGTTTTAAAATTTTCGCGTCATGCCCGTCAAAAAAAGAAATTTGAGACATGATCTTCTAACCAAAAAAATTATTAAAATGTAATTATGCATGGAAGGATTTATGCATGGAAGGAAAGAAGTTTCTAGGTCAGATGATAGCCTTGGTAAAGATAATTCATTTGACATTTTTCGACAGTGTATAGACCAATGACTTGAGACTCGACAGGTAAAATAATGCAAAAATTTCATAGATCCAAGGAAAGAAGTGCCTTCTGAAATTTCAGAATTCTTTTAACATATGTCAGTGCTCGGTAACGTAGTACAATGACTTGATACTTGACCGGTAAAACAATGCAATTCCAATCCAGAAAAACATATTAGAATTGTATTATTTTACATATCAAGTCATTGTATTGATCAGAATTATTTTACCTGTCAAGTATCAAATTATTGTACTGTACATTGTCGAGCACGGACATATGTCAAAAGAATTCTTTCTCCAAATTATGTCATCACACTTATTTCTCCGTATCATTTTAATTACCCTTAATAATTTAGCATGAAAATTGAGATATTAAAACTTATATTTAAGTATAATTATTATTTTTAATATTTGTATAAAAACAAAAATAAAAATTTAGAACTTAATGTGTCATAATCAAGGTGGACCGCCCCAGAATTAAATGAGTAGATTAAGCGGAACTCATATTATCTCTCTTCTGGAAAATGGCCATTGATATACCGCACTAGTGGAACGTGTACATAAACATCAACCTAGACGATAGGCATATAACACCTTATTTTGCGCCGACGTTTGTAGTTACAATGTTACAAGCCTAAACTTATGATCCTCACTTCATCAGTTAGTACCTACAGTATATCTCAACTTTATCTACTCTCCTTTTCTAACCAAGGTATCTCAGTTTATTATTTCTTCTCCAGGGTTCCATACTTTAAGTGTTTGTAGTAATTATGATTTCTGAAATGTAATTCTTTTTTTAATGGATTGGTCTTCTCTTTAAATGTTTGCATGCTAATACCCTTCTGTGTTAATTTATTCTTACGATTTCTGATTTGTAGTTTTTGTTATATGGATTGATCTTCTCTTTAGCATGTGCAATATGAACTCTGCATGCTTTTAGGATTTCAGAACTGTAGAATTTTTTAATTCATTAATTGATAAAGACTTTAGCTTGCAACAAATTTAACTGCTAATTGATTTGTGTTTTCTTGATTTGTTATTCTTAATATGCCTACCACGCAGATGCAGGTATTCGTTAAATTCCTTACAGGCCAGACTATTACTCTTGTAGTTAAATGCTCAGATACCATAGACATTGTGAAGACTAAGATTTCTGACAAGGTAGGGATCTCGGTGAATAAGCAAAGGCTGCTCTTTTCCGGGAAACAACTAGAGGATGGAGGCACCTTGGCTGAGTATGGAATTCAGGACTCGACATGTGACTTTATCCTCTGCCTTAATGTGATGAATATTTTTTTCAAGACCCTTACTGGAAAACTTATCGCCCTTGAAGTCGAAAGGTCTGACACGGTTGACATTGTGAAGGCTAAGATTCAGGGTGCGGAAGGAATTCCTCCTGATCATCAGAGGCTAATATTTGCTGATCAAGAGCTAGAGAATGGTTGTGCCTTGGCTGATTATAACATTGAGGAGTCGTCGATGCTCCTACTAGTTTGCTGTCCCTGTGGTAGGATGCAGATTTTTGTAAAGACAATGACAGGAAAGACCATTCCTCTTCAAGTTGAAAGTTTTGACACCATTCTCAGTGTTAAGTCAAAAATTCAGGATGTAGATGGTATTTCCCCAAACCAACAGATGCTGATCTTTGCTGGTAATCAGCTGAAGGATGGTCGTACTCTGGTTGACTATGACATTCGGAAGGAGTCGATACTCCACTTGTTTGTCCTTGTTGATGTGATTCAGATTTTTGTGAAGAACCTCTCTGGCAAAATCAGTAGCCTTGAAGTCCAAAGATCTGACACGATTGATAACATTAAGGCTAAGATTCAGGAAATCGAAGGAATTCATCCAGATCATCAGAGGCTGATATTTTCTGATAAACACCTCGAGTATGGTCATACTTTGGCTGATTACAATATTCAGGAGGAGTCAATACTCCTCTTGGTTCCTTGCCACTGTGGCAGGATGCAAATTTTTGTGAAGAACCTTATTGGTAAAACCATCAACCTTCGAGTCGAAGGATCTGATAGAATTTATGATGTTAAGGCTAAAATTTATGATAAGGAAAAAATTCCTATTAATCATCAGAGGCTTATCTTTGCTGATGAACAGCTACAAGATCATCTTACCTTGTCTGATTATAACACTAAGAACAATTCAGTACTGCTCTTGGTTCAGTGTGTCTGTGACATGATGCAGATTTTTGTGAAGAACCTTGCTGGCAAAACTATAACCCTTGAAGTCGAACAATCTGACAAAATTCATGATGTTAAGGCTAAAATTCGTGATAAAGAAGGAATTCCTATCGATCATCAGAGGCTGACCTTTGCTGATAAACGGCTTGAGGATGTTCGTACTCTAGCTGACTATAACATTCCGAAGAATTCTACACTCCTATTGGTTCGGTGTGTCTGTAGTAAGATGCAGATTTTTGTGAGGAACCTTTCTGATAGAACAATCATCTTTGAAGTACTAAAATGTGACACAGTTGATATTCTTAAGGCTAAGATTCAGGTCAGGGAGGGAATTCCGCCGCATCGTCAAAGACTAATTTTTCAAGGTAAACAGCTTGACGGTTTCCGTACCATGGCTGATTACGACATCCAGGAGAATTCAACCCTTTTTCTATTGTTTTCAGTCAGTGGTGGAATGCAAATATGTGTAAAAGACCTATCTGGTAAGGCCATTACTTTAGACGTTGCAACCAGGGACACTATTGGTGATGTTAAGTCTAGGCTCGAAGATAAGGAAGGTATTCCACGGAACCTGCAGAAGCTGATCTTTGCTGGTAATATGCTCGAGGATGGTTGTACCTTGGCTGATTACAACATCAAGGAGGAATCAACTCTCTCTTTGACTAATAGACTCTTTGGTTGTTAGGTTTGGGTCTATTTATTTTAGCTATGAGGGTTTTTTGGATGATTATGTTTTCACGTTTAGATTATTATATTTCTGTTTCCTCTAAGTTTTAGGTTGAGACATGTCATCATGTCAGTGTTACAATCACTGTTTTTGTTTTATTATTCTCATCCGTGTCCTGCATTAGCAGAGCCCAGCTGAATATTGAAAATTCAAATGACTGTTCATTGCAGCAAAGCTCAAAATCTGTTGTGCACAAACTGTCATAATTTATGTACTACTTATAGTTAATTATAAGTACTGTTCTATAATATACTTTTATATGTATGAGCTGTGCACATACAATGATACTACCTAGAATTTAGAAGACTGAAAGTTGAAGGGACTAGTTTCTTAGCTGCGTATACGAACCAAGAAAGGGCAGAGAACGATACAGAGAGGATAGCCAGGGAAGAGGCAGTGCATGGAAAGAATGGCCACAACACGATATATGTGCTCAGCCATCCATTTCAAGCGCTGCTTCATCCCCGTCTATCCTCTTTTGTCGCTAACATTGACGGACAGAAACACATACATATACGCTAAAGCAACTGTAGTTCTTCATGAATCATGTTTATGTGATGTGCTTTTGTCGTTGATTGACATTCTAGAAAAGCACTGATGATAGTAACCACAATATCGTTTACATTGAGTTCGACACTTGTATGTCACATACCAAAGATACAAATGTATCATTGTATGTTAGTAACCAGTAAGTTGCATTCGCACCTGCATAGAAGATGCTTTATAAAGGAGATTTCGTGGTTGGTACACATGTTAGTACTTAGTACTTGGAATACTAGACGAAGAAGTACCTTCTTCATATTCTGGTAAAAGTATAATGTACATTATGTGTATCAGTTTATGTGGTGGTGTACTACATATATGTTCTAACCAAGTACTACTAAATTATGATTGCTAACACACAGATGTACTTTGTACTACAAAACTTGTAGAAGTACAACTATACTTTGTTAGTAGTGAGCATGTGCTGCTTTTTACAATTGAATACACCTTTCACCTAATACTTTTCTTTATCAGAGTAGTCCATAGGATAGTTGGATTTCCTGAGCATTGGGACTGGTAAGCTGCAGTGCTGCGCTGCAGTACGTGGTCTACTGGAACACTAGTTCTGCAGATGAAACTACCTAGAAGATGAAGCTGAGTTTTACTCAAATTCCTAGATTTTGGCCTAGGCAAAGACTCGAGGACAAGTCCTTTAGAAAAGGGTAGATACGTAGATTAATAATACGTATGATACTGCCGGATCAGTGCTTAATTAGTTGTGGAAAGATCCTCACATTTGCTTCGGGTATACTTTGTCATGCCCCTGGGAGAACAATTTACTGGTTCTACCTCTGCTATTGCTGCATCTCAAGTTGCTCCGGCTACAGTTTCACAATTATATGACCAGGATTCCACCAAAACACTCTTGATTTGTAAGTTTAACAATCATATTGTCACAACTGAAAGTGTAGATTAAAACCACAGAGTTCTACTTTATTACGATTCACCAGTATATATCCTAGATTCGGAATAAAGTGGGGATCTCTGGAGATAACCAAAGGCTGATTTTTGCGTGGAAACAGCTAGAGGATGGCTTTACCTTGGCTGAATATAAATTCAGGAGTCGTTATTCGACTTTATTCTCTGCCTCAATGTGATGAATATTTTTGTCAAGGCCCTTGCTGGAAAAACCATCACCCTTTTAAGTCGAACAATCTGACAGAATTTTTGATGTTAAGGCTAAAAGTTATGATAAGGTCATCAGAAGCTTATCTTTGCTGGTGAACAGCTGGAAGATCACCTTACCTTGTCTAATTATAGCACTACGAAGAATTCAGTAGCCTCTTGGTTCCTTGCGTCTGTGAGAGGATGCTGATTTTTTGTGAAGAACCTTGATGGTTAAACCATCATCCTCGAAGTCCAGAGATCTGATAAAATTTATGATGTCAAGGCTAAAATTCATGATAAAGAAGGAATTCCTATTGATCATTAGAGGCTAATCTTTGCTGATAAATGGCTTGAGGATAGAAGTATCTTGGCTGATTATAACATTCAGAAGAATTCACAGTCGTCTTGGTACGCTACCTCTGTCATAAGAATCAAGATGCAGATTTTTGTCAAAAACGTTAGAACAGAACTCTCTAGAGTAGTAGGATGTGAGGCACTTGATATTCTCAAGGCTAAGATTCAGGATTGGTGAATTGCTCAACGGTAACTGTACCATGGCTGGTTACAACATCCAGGAGAATTCAACCCTTTTTTTGAGTGTTACAACTTACAATCAGTGGTGGAATGCAAAATTGGTAAGATCATCACTTTGGATGTTGGGACCTAAGACACTACTGGTAATGTCAAGGCTAGGACCCAAGGTAAGGAAGGTACTCGCTGATCTTTGCTGGTAAAGTGCTCGAGGATTATCATACCTGGGCTGATTAGAACATCGACGGGAATCAACTCTCTGTTTAATCAATAGACTCCTTGGTCGTCGGGGTTGGGGCTGATCCTATTTATTCTAGCCAGATTGTTACCGGTCTTCGTCCATGACGGTGCTTTGGATAATTATATTTTCACACTTAGATTATTATAAATTTTAGGTTGAGAACTTGATAGCAGCTTATTTCCTTCTACATTTGACCACATCTTTGTATTTGTTCTATTATTCTAATCGTTGTCCTGCATTAGCAGAGCCAAACCGAAATCCTGAAAATTCAAATAACTGTCCATTGCAGCAAAGCTCAAAATCTCAGTTACGACAAATTGTCAAATTTTTTGTACTAATTTAATTTTGTAGACTAGTTTTATAGAATACATTTTACACTACTTAGAGTCTAGAAGACAAGAAGTTGAAGGGTCCGTCTTTTTGGCCATAATAGTTTCTTACCAATGCATAAGAACCAAGAAAAGGAAGAGAACAACACAGAAGAGGATAACCAGGGAAGAGACGGTGCATGGAAAGAATGGCTGCATCATATTGTATGTGCTCAGCCATCTATTTCATGCTCTGCCTCATCCCCTCTATCCGCTTTTGTGGTTAACATTGATGGACAAAGACTGGACACAATAAAACAACTATACTTATCACGAATCATGTTTATGTGACTTCATCATTGAACGCCATTTTAGCACATTATTGATTGAAATCACCACAAATTTTGTCATTGAATGGCATTCTAGCACATAACTGATACAATCACCACAATGCAGTTCACATTGACATTGACGCTTGTATGTCACACACCACAGAAATAAACCTGTCTTTCTATTGAGCATAAGAGATACATAAAGGGAATCATTTGGATGGTACACAAGTTAGTACTTGGTAAATGAACCACTACATATTCTGATAAGAATCCCATTTGGATGGTACACAAGTTAGTACTTGGTAAATGAACCACTACATTTTCTGATAAGAATATGATGTACATTAGTACTACATACTCTATTATACAAAATGTACCACAGAATTGAAGCATTACTTGATAAAGAAACAAATAGAAGAAAAAGAATTTAAGCATGTGCAGCCTTTAACTATTAACTACAAAATTCTTTTTGACACCTTTCACCTGCCAACTTTTTATTACAATAATAGCAGCAATTTCTTTAATCTGTAATTAAATACAGAAGAAGTGATGTAGCTATTTGTATGTGCACATCATCAGCACTTGTGAGCGCAAGCACGAATACACTAGCAGAAATATAGTCGATAAGATGGTTGCATTGCCCAAGCCTAGAATAGCAAGGTGGCATACAAGTGAGATTGCCTCCTCAACAGAAATCCAGAATAGTCCATAGGAATTAGGATACTTGATGCCCCACACATAGATTGGTAAGGTTGCATGTAAGCTGAGACTGTCTCAAACAGCTCAGGTCTCATAACACCTGTTGGCTATCTTAGACAATATACTGGTAAAGTTTTAGAACAAACCCATGGTGCAGTGCTTGGTCTAATAGGAAACAAAACTCGAGGACAACTCATCTTGAAACGCAGTATATAATGGTGCTAATCTCATTTGCTTTCTGTGTACTTTGCAATGCACTTTATAGAACAATTTGCTTTCATAATATTTTAGCTCTGCGGACCTAAATTTCTCGACAAAATCACTCACCTTGCTTTTGTCAATGCTGATTATTTCTGTTGTCTGTACTCAATCACATTGAGTAGATATGTGAACATGAAGAGAAGGCAACTCCTTTATATTCTTGTGTAACTGGATAATTTCAATTGCTAATTGACATTTCTAAAAGTGCCCAAGTTCAAAGAGTTTGTTTTCTAGATGAATATCTGATAACAATAAGGTTAGATAACATGGGGAATCATCTTTAGAGGAGAACATCTAGTCATCAGAGAAATAGAACAAACCAGAAAAAAAATATGATCCTACTTGTCGAACACATGAAAACATTGCTTTGTTGAAATACAAGTTAAATTAGAGCCATCGTTTTCAGTGAGATTTATGAATAAATGACTAAACAGTCTAACAATGATAAACACATTACACAATCATGTAAACATATGTAAATGTAATAAAAACATTATAGCTTATTGTACATATTACGCAGGGAATCCTTTTCAAAAGAGAGAATACATCCAATGGCACAACACAGGCATTAGTATGTCTTGCTTTTAAATACCATATAAATTTGTATCATTACTAGCAACTATTTCTTAGTGTCATAAGCAGCTATATTTTGGGGTTCACATTCAGGACTAAAAAGACGAACCAGCAAAGCTGTGCTTGAGCTTACAGAGACAGCGCCACAAGCAGCCCACCTAAGACTCCGAGGAACGGTGATTCTAGGACCTACAAAGACATGCAAAATAAATAAATCAATATAATTTCTGTATAACCCTGTGCAGAATAATTTATTGACTCATTGAAGCTTCAAAACTTCCATGATAATAACAAAATATGCCCACCTCTTTACTGTTCGAGCAAATCTTGTTTAAAATACATAGTTTAGATAACGAGTTCAAGAAACACGCGTTAGTTTTAACAAAAAAACTTAGCCACTGTAAATTAGGTCCGATTTTATCAAAGCCAATTTAAATGTATACACGTAAACATACGAATCATAAATTTTAGGATGGATTTTCTATACAAAATCTAATAGGACTTACGAATCCCCAGTCTTAAATCAAAACTAGTGCAAAAATATAAACTGTAAACTACTTGAAAAGTACTACTCAGAAAATTTACTATTAAATTATTAAAAAGGGTAGCACTGCTTAAACTTTGCGAGATTGCAAATCGACTGAAGAGAGTAAGATGCAACTTTTTGAGGAATAAAGTGAGAACTAGGGCAGAAAGATGAAACAAACCATAGTGCAAGCGGCAGAGAACCCAAAACCCTAACCCTCCTCCAACAGTGAAAATTCCGGCAGTTTGCCTCATCAATCTTGTGCAAGGTTTGCAATCTGATCTCATCAATTCACCATCAGAAAATCCACATAAACGTCTCAAGGCCATTGCTTACTTTTACCAAATCTCTACTAAATAGCGCTGCAGAAAATCGTCTTTAGAACTTCACTCAGTTGAAGCTCAAAATTGCAATGCCTCTGCTGCGGGATTGCCAAGATATAATCTGATTCCAAGCCCAATCATATATATAAATACAATAAACAAAGTTTATTTTGGAACAACCAGAAGGGAAGCACTTGTAAGACAATTGTACTGTTGGGTTTCTGTATATGTTAAGCAAATCCCTCCATATAATTATTAGGTGCTTTCTCAAAGATTAGCAAATAACCCAGACAAAAGAATTTTAATAAAATACAAAGCCAATATATCACAGGAAGGAAATTTAGAAAGATACTTTTCTTTGCTTTGCAATACATCCTAATTTCAACAATCATTGCTTCTTATATATCTTGGTGATAATTAATTGCAATTCCTACATGCATTTCATGATAAAATGTAGGACTACCCAAGCATCTAATATGGTTTGAGACCTTTAAATTTTAAATAACAAGTACTTGAACAGGTACCGGCTAAGGTACATTTCTTTCAACATGTAATATCATAGTCACCAGAACTCTCTTCAAATCCATTACGACTCCAAAATTATATCTGCTATCACTTCAATATGGAATTTGACCACATACAGCATCTAAGTATGACACCGTAGTTAGGTCTTAACATAATTCCATACAAATTTTAAATACATACTATACCATCAAAAGTCACCTCTATCACTGTTTAATTATCTGTAACATATATGTAAATTCTACTTGGTATTTCTGTCTTTTGCTTGTACGTGTCAATTTGAAAATAAGCACTTGGGCACCTAAAACTCACTTCAAAAGCAAGCAAAGATCACTAAACAACAACTTATTCTACCGCGGAAAACAACTGACAAACCCGGGTCTTCATTGCAAGAAAAAGCTGACAAATCCACCCCATACTTCTCACAATGTACTAAAACAAGTGAAGATGACACCAAAATTAATATTTTGCAATACCCATTTTATAGTCTCAAACAAACTATAACATATATTAAAATAAAATTAGTTATAAGCTTGAGTTTCACAGAGACATTTCGTCGAACAATTGGACGGCAGAGCAAAAACAGACACTAGATACACAGTTTTGCATGCATAAAATGTAAGTGTGGTACAGGCAAACACATAGTATATACCAATATGCACATATTTATGTATCTATAGAGGTTGAGCATTGTACCTACTGGTGAAATTTAGACAGTACAGAGGGGAAAGTAGTTTTTTCGTTGGCTTCTTCTTCTATTTTTGTTCCAAATGTTCATGAAAAAAAAAAGTATACGAAAACATTAAAATAAAAGGAAAAATTTAAGAATAGAATATAGTTTAATTTAAATATCACAAGTTGTTTTCTGTTTTATGTTTTTTCTTATTAATGGAGAAGAAAAAGAAGGAAGAAGAAACGATTAAAAAGATCGAACAAATAATTTGTTTACACTAATCTATCTATACTAAAGTATAATAAGCAAAACATGGTATAATTGTTGGTAGTTTGGTTCAACTATAAAAAGAATAATAGCCGTTGGATTTTCAGTAAATAAATTAGATCTCTACTAAAGAATATTCTCTATTTATACTATTTTACCAAAAGAGCAAGGTTCGAATCCTCACAACAACAGTATTATTTTTTGAATTTTCAGTAAATAAATCACAGCCGTTAGATCTCTACTAAAGAATATTCTCTATTTATGCTATTTNAGGCAAGGTTCGAATCCTCAAAACAACAATATTATTTTTTTTCCCTCTATTTATGTTATTTTATCAAAAGAACAATGTTATTTTATCAAAAGAACAAGGTTCGATTCCTCACAACAACAATATTAATTTTTTATGCTAAACAACCAAAAACACAAGTTTCAATACTCTCAATAGCAATATTAAAATTTAGAATTTATATTGTTAGTTCTAAACAATACATGCAATTCAATAAAGAATTATTAATATTTATAATATTATATTATTAAGATTATAAACTTTTGTGAATTT
>PHNY01252834.1:3170-15534 GCA_003724115.2 Anethum foeniculum
AGCCAACTCTACAAGAAAAGTGTGGATGGTGGCATAAAAGAATTCCCTAAAATCATCCTCTCAGAAGCAAGTGGCAGAAGCTAAAGAGAAGCCTGTGAACAGTATTGAAGAATTGAAGCCAGTAGCTATCCAGTCGAATGCGAGCCAGGCACAAAACCAAAACAAGAGATAGAGCTAGGCTTGGAAAAATCCCGATAGCCTCTGCCTGAACGCCCCGTTCTCGGTCAAGCCGCGTGAAGGGNNNACATAATGACGTAAATAGAGCTCGTTCCGCTACTCGCTTGGGATGGAAAACGACTGAGTAATTCTAAATTATATTTTTATGTAATATATAATTATTTTAACTTTTAGTACTTTAGAAGGGCTATAGAGCATACTGAGTGTCACTGACGTTATCAATAAATAGAAGAGTAAATTTAGAGATGTTACTAACGTTTATGCTCGTTTTCAAAATATTTATTGGTTTTCCAAATTAACAAAATGGTGTCTGAATTTTTTTCCCGCCTTTAAAAAATGGGATGTCGTTAACTCTCGTTAAATCTTCATCGTTAACTAATATATTTAAATCGTAAATTGCAGAATTATAGCTGTACTTTGTAAAGTGTAGCCACTATTTTAAAAATAAGTGTAAAGCACAACCATCATTCTATAATTTACGCTTTAAATATATCAATTATTAGCAAATACTTAACGTGAATTTGACGGCATTTGACGGCAGCCATTTTTTAAAAAAATTTAAGGAGGCTGGCTACAGTTTTGAAAATTTTAAAATTTAATGGCTATTCTAAAATTAGTGTAAAGCACGGACACAGCTAAGTAATTTACTCATTTTGCTATGTAATTTACTCATAAATAGTAGGTATATATAAGGAGCACCATTTTACCATGACAGCTATTACTGCATCTTCTGGACATGATTCCGTGGCTTCTAGGGAATCAGAAGTTAGCTTTTCTCTATATCATTTAGCCAGGGGCAGAAAAATGGACTGATTTCAGTTTGGGACTTCACGAATATTTAGAGTTCGTATTGTCACAGGGTTGTATATTTTCATTTTCAACATTTCAGTTCGTTTTGGGTTTTACATTGTATTGTCAGAGAGTTGTGTATTTTCATTTTCAGCATTTCAGTTCGTTTCGGGTTTTACATTCGACCCTTTATGTTTCGGTTCAATTTTGGGTCGGTGTCAAATATTTCAGTCCGATTTCGGATTTAAATTAGATACCTAAAAAGTAAAAAATTTATCAAAAACCAAATTTGTATAATTGTCACGAATATAATAATATGATATTTAAATATATATATATTTTTTGGAAATTACAGATATAAAAATAGAATCCATATGTTCCTCCTTTTATCCAGGTCAGTCCGATAGACAAGAACTCCAGAAATTTTCTTAGATTTGAACTATTCCCAACTGTAGAACATATTTTCTGCTAGTATTGAGTACAGTGCCCAAACTGTAGAACAAATTTTCTGCTACTGTATAGTCGAGTACAGTATCTATATGCTCTTCTGATTACTGCTATAAAAAAAGGCAGCGGTAAGTTTTCTTTTTCAAAGAAATAAACATGGTTCAACGGAGAAGTTGTATAGAGAGATACAAAGCTTAAATCGTGTTCAATTGACACTGAGCAGCTTCTACAACATACTTATATGCATTATCATTTTACATAAACATATCTCATGATAACCATGATTTCCATGCGATCACCCCAGGTGATAATCAACAGGCGATAGGAGACCAAGAAAATTATATGTTTTGGCCACTTTCAGAAAAAAATAAATAACATTTTCATGCAAATATATTTATATATATCCTTGTTGTAGATGATGGGTTCCTTCTCGAGAAGCTGAAGAACCAAAGCAGCAAACAACCTATAGCAAGGAGGAACAGCACCATCACTATTATAATAAAACTTAACCTGCAAGACAAAAGTTAAAAGCGCTTCAAGTCGGACAACAAAACATGCTTCTAATAGGCAATTGAAATAAGTAGAGGAAGAGTGTTGTATGGCGGTATATAAAACCATTTCTGTGCACCTGCATAGCAGTCTCCTTTATTCCTTGTAATCACACCAGATCACATAATGTTGCAATTCATAAAGTAAAACATGATTTCATGGAAGGACGTTAAAAGGTAATGCAAGGAAAAGGGCATACTAATGCATTACTAGCTTCTGTACACGTTATGAGCCAGTAATTGACTTAATTTGCAAATATATGCTTCTTCTAATAGCCTCTTTCGTCAACATCCCAATAACATCATTCAACAAAATAAGCAAGGACGGATATCATTTGACATTAATTGCTGCAGCCATGTTTCTTAACTTCTGAGCAACTTCTGCAAATGATGGTCTCTGGGCTGGATCAGACGACCAACAACTTTCCATCAAAGATTTCCACTCCGGATCACACCATGTCGGGATTTGTGGACGTAACGAGTCATTCACAATACCTCCTGCATATATTTATCAGGATTATATAAACATGAAAACCATGACAGTGTTGACTAAAAGCATAATTTTGATTCATTATGTATGTTTTTTCTTCAACTTTTTGTTTTATTGCTTGGCTCTTGCAAGTATCATGCATCAAATGCCAAAGGATCAATATCTACCACATAAATAACAGGATAGAATATTCACATAGTTGTCATAAATAAATATGTATATACCTATAAGACTACACTAGTATATAACCCGTCCGATGCACGGTTGTTTTGATCATTATCTATTGAAAATGATAATTTTTAATATGTTATTGGTGGGATTCGAACCTTACGCCTCCTTATAAAAATAATTTTAAGATTATATCTAACGGTTACTATCAATTTGATTTGAAAAATCTAACGGCTGTAGATTGAGTGATCAAACTACAGATGACCAGACTACCAACAAAACTTTTAATGTTCCATCTTTGATATAATAGTATAGATAGGTTACACCTGTCACATGGAAGTTCAGAATAGAGTGTTTAATTCATGAACTAAACTATGTTAAAGGCATCAGCAGTCAGACTTTTATCTTAGTTAACCACATATGAGAATCAGACCTCGGCAGACTTTAAAGCATACTCCATACCAAATAATTTTGTGTAAATAACGTAAAATGAATCGCCTGTACTTCATCGGTGACCAAAAATATATGAAAGTAGAAGAAAGTTATTAATCAAAGATTTATATCCCAAAACAAATTTTAGTCTTAAAAATTTACTTTCAAGTTTCGAACACTTCAGATATCCAAAAGATGGTGTCAGAAATTAAGAATGGCTTGATGTGCCAATTTACAAATCATTGACCATTCATAAACTATAGCTTAGCCCTACGCAAGTAAAAAAATTTAAGACTCCTACTTCCATAACATAAATATTCTTTTAGCCATTCTGTCTACAGAGACGTCTCTCCAACAACTTATCCTTTTATTTACGTTTTCATTTTTGCTACGTGTCACTCAATGTTGTGTCGACCCACCAGTATAGCAGCCAAAAGTGGCAATCGAAGTAACAGAGGTTAAATGTGTAATTATAAGTGTTACTTTATTAACTCTTGAAGAATTGAAGCAGTAGTTTTCTGAGACATACTTATTAACTTGAGTAAGCATTTGTAGATGTCCTAAGAAATAATTCTGGGTAAGACAAGCACTAAGAAAGGAAAGTCCAGATATAGTGCTAAGTACTAAGCAGCTAAGACCTCCCAATTATACAATATTAGGTTACCATGAGTGTCAACTGGGTCAATTACTATTTCGCCTAGAACAAGGGTGCATAGCCACTGTACAATGATACTCGCAACAGATTTTTAACGGAACTGCAATCATTTTGATAATTTTGGAAAATTAAGAATGAAAATAGGATAGAAAGGGAACAGAGGAAACTCAAACTCACTAAGATAACTGAAAAAGAAAAAATGCCTGAAAAGGAAGTAGAATTTACTTGCGTAAAAGTCCGAAATATGTTACAGAGTGAAAACGCTATATAATATTCACAATCCTAAATTTAGAATTTAGTCCAAACTCTGCAAGATAAGATATGATGAACCTATCTTCCTTGACAATTGTGCAAATAAAGCTCCTTCCAAATGCAAGCCTCCATCGAATTGTTATAGTGCTCGTGTTTATTAATTACTAACTAGTAGCTACTATGGTAATGGCAAACGGAAATGTGATAATAGCATGAATGATACAATAATACTCCTAAGATCACATTGAATGCAAAAAAAAACACTGACAAGAGCTTGCAAAAATTATAAATGATACACCGTCATAAGTGTATAGCATGATAGTAGTACAAAGTCACGGAAACAAAAAGAACAAATAATATTGCAAAAGAAACATTCATATTATTTCTATAACAACAGTATCAAGTTTAAATATAAAATAAAACGAAAAAAACCATGCTTCAAGTACCAAAAGAACATACCTATTATAGAGGCACAATGAATATCTGCATAAGGTTCTTCACCCGTGAGCAATTCCCACATGACAATCCCGAAGGAGTAAACATCAATCTAGATTGCAGAGAGGGAATTAAAATAAGCCAACGATTATTACATGATAATGCACAAAAGAAGAAATCTACTTGAGGAGGGATAAAATTGTAGAGCCTATGAACAACAGCAATTATAATGGAAAAATATACCTTTTCTGTTACCATGTTGCTCTTCCCACTAAGCAACTCAGGGGCCATCCATGGTAGAGTTCCACGAACTCCACCTGATACCAAAGTTCGTTGTTTTACCTTTGACAAGCCAAGATCCCCAATCTAAAGTAGACGCAAAAGAACAAGACAGGTGATGAGCTAGAAAAACTGACTACAAGGTAGGAGAAAAATATCAAAGCGCATAGTTTATCCAGATTAGGAACCAGAAGTTTTCACCCGGATTTCAAGTGCACGTATTAACAATTAGAGAAGGCATGCAACAAAACAGTTAAAAAGAACTAGAATTCAGAAGTGATAATGGAAACTCCATAGTACCAATATAAGGAGAATCATTAACACTTCAGCAACATTATAAATAGTTGATATTTAATATACCTTGCACACTGGTCGATGTGGATCCCTCATATTTACTAACAGGTTTTCACATTTTAGATCAAAATGCACAATGTTCTTCTCGTGCAAATACTCCATGCCAAACGCGGCATCCATAGCTATGATGAGTCTTTTGCGACGATCAATTGTTCTGAGCAAAATAATAGAAGCGTTGTCAAAACAAACCATGTAATGTTAAAAATAATATATAAGAAACAGATGTCACATAAACACAGGGATAAATAATGACCTGTCCTTCTTCTGCAAAAATTGTTTCAAGGACCCATTAACCATGAATTCAGTTACAGTTGCCAATGAACCATCAGGACCATCACGAACAATACCATAGAAAGAAACTACATTTGGATGGTGCAGTGAACCTAATATTAAAGCTTCCTTCCAGAAATCAGCAATCTATACATACATATATATACAAGTCAATTTAAAAGAGAGATATATATTGTTGTAGCCCCTGAACGATTGAAATATCACATGACAAAGATGGATATTTCGAAACAAAAAAGAAAACATCACTTGAACATAGACAAATTCCACAAATAAAAAAGAAGTACTAAAATAAACATTAATATTTGTTAATAGAACATGTTCCAGTTCTTCTATTTCCATTTGGTCAAATTTCCTACAAGGAAGAATAATAATAACAAACTTATATGCAGAATCGTACAATCAATGTATTAGACACAGAAAAGCACATATACACTCAGCACCCTTTCCAAATTAATGACTCTTTATCTTACGTCCTTTATTTAGGTATATTTCAACCAGATGATAATAGAAGATGATAATTAAAGAAGATGGAGAAGGAAAAACAGAAGAAGATTAAAAAGATAAAATCACATAATACCCTTTTTTTTTTGCTAAATAATCACATAATACCTTCGAACATAAAGACTATCACACTAGCATTTGGTTAGATTGTTTTGGGGGCAAAGAGGGGGTAAAAATAGATAATAAACAATAACTTACTTTTCAACCATAACACATGCACTTTCAACTAGATAAGTGACCAAGTGTTCTTCCAAATTCTTAAATCCATTTCTTAACCCAATAAAACTTGGTTACAGAAGAAAAAGAAAAGGAAATTATTGAATGTGTGAGCGAGATAGTGGAGTAAATTACTTACTATCAACCTCAAGTTCATCCTATTTATTCTAAGCCAACAAAACAATATTTTGTTACCCGGAAAAAGAAACAACATCCTTCGTTGTTATATGGACTTTAGCCTTTTCCTGAACTTGCTTTCATTGTTCTCCCCACTAATAATCACTATAGGCAAATATACCTCTCAAGGCATTTAAACAAGTTTTAAATAAATATGAAACATTATTACCATGAGACATTTAGATGCTTCATTTACCAAAAACATGAAACGGTGATACAAAAGCTGTATAACTAAGGACAAATATTCGATATTTTTGGCTGGTCTACTAGTTCTAGGACTTTTGTCTCAACAAACAACAATAACATATGTAGCAATGTGATATATGTTTGAAGTATATACAATCCTCATTCAATAACATTAAAAGCAACCATTTTTATCTGAACCCCGCAGCACCGCGTGTTGTTCAATTTTACATCCCATAAGCGGCAGTCATGTAAACAATATAATATTTAACCCTAATACTCCTAGAAAATCACTTGAAATAATTTACCTAAAAGTGAGGATAACAATGATATGGAATCGCAAATCTAAACAAGGGCTAATAATTGCATGTGCGGTTCATTAATGGCAAGTAACTTGGTAATTGTCAAGACAAGGTCGTTACAGGGGTAGTTTTCTCAGATTACCAAAAAAAAACCTAATTCTTCAGGGTCCGCTGTTGCATAAATTGAGCCTATGAAACTGAGACCAGTATAAAACCTAAATTTTCCTACAATTTAATATATACTCGCATTACAAAAAAACCCTAAATTATTTCTACAATTTCTCACTGGTCCTAAGGTTCAGACCCTAATTGTACTGGTTTTGCAGGTTTTCCAGAGATCCGGAGGCATGGAGGGGCGACGGAATCTTTACAAATTCATGTTGAGTTGTACAACTAAGGAGATTAAGACAAGGTACCGGCTTTAGAGCAAATAATGTAAAGATAGAAAGGTCGGCAAAACCAAGCAATTCATTAAGTATAGAAAGGTAAGCTGATGGGAGTAATGTACCTGACATTAATGAAATATTTGCATTAATAGTGACTAAAGAAATTTATGTTTAGAGTTGTACAACTAAGTAGATTTAAGACAAGGTAGTGGCTCTCACATTTTAGAAGAAATAATGTATGATAGAAAGAACGTCTATATTGTAAGGTAAAACCGAGCAATTCATTAGGTAGAAAAAGTGTGCTTATAGGAGTAATGTACCAGCCGCTCCCTTTCAGATGGCCTCCCAGCAAAGCAGCTAGCTTTAATTCTCTTTATTGCCACATCTGAACCTTTCCACTTCCCGTGATAAACAGATCCATATGTGCCAGAGCCTAACTCTCGGATCTCCTCCAGATCATCGTTCCTTATTGTCTAAATAAAGTAAGAATAAGTGGACAAGGATAAAATATGATCCTAAGTATAAAATAAATTCCTCCATATGTATGTCGAACATATATGCATGTGAGACCAAACAAACCTGCAATCCCCTAGCAAAAGCTTCTGCCTCGGCCTTAGTTGGCTCAATCTTGGTATCATCCACATTGTCACTACTAGAACCCAAGTCCAAATTCCTGTTAGAGTCCTGCAAAATCAGATGGCGAATTTAGAAACAAGTGAATACCAATTTAAACTCCTATAACAAATATAGGAAAACATCATTAGATCTCACCGCCGCTTCGGATTCATTCTGAATTTCTTCATTTGTCACTGCTTCCGCTTTACTATTAATTTCTTTCTTTGGTGCTGCATCTATATTATTATGACATTCTGACTCTGGAATCACATTATTCAGACCAGCAGATAGAGTATCTTCTTGAACTTTAAGTTTTACCTCCTCAACACCCTGTATTGCTACTCTCTTTACTGATGCAATCAACTCGGGAACAAAATTTAATTGATCAATTGGAGGCTTTTCAATTTGAAGATTACTACGAGCTTCATACCCTTCTGATTTCTCCGTTCCATTTCCCTTTGGAGCAGATCCTGGGCAACTCAAGTTAACAGGCTCACGAGAAGCTATGACATCTGGTTTATCCTTCAGTTGTCCAGAAACACACGGCATATTCGAGTTCTCAAAATTTTCCATCCGATTGGTTTCCTTCAAAACACCATTAGTACTTTTTCCTTCTTTCATTTTCAAATCTTTTTTTGAATCTAAAGTGGGAATAATTTGGGGAACCACTATATCATCAATTAACGTTGATGCTGAATGGACAGGATTTGGAAGTTTGGTGTAGTTTAACATATCACCTGTCACATAGTTATTCGGAGTATTAGTAATCGGAATCGACGTTAAGGGATGGCCTTGAGGATATTCCAGGACTGCAGACCCATCTAAACCCCCCACTGCCAGTGAGGAGTCCGAAGGATGCTGATTACCTAACCCAACCTGAAAGCTCGGGCTACTGTCATATGCTCCCCTATGGAATCCCGGAGTACCATCTGGTTGCTGAGATACAGCAGCTGCTTCGTAATTCGGAGTGGAATGCAATGGGCCATTATGATTTCTCCAAACAGAGTGTTCAGGGACATGACCATGTGGCAGTTGGTAACAATTATCCATTCCATAAACAAAAGGTGGATTTCCGTACCTAACTCCATGATCATCATGGGGTACCTGAATGTGCGAAGATCCAGTGACCCCAGTTTGATCAGGGAACACCTCATTCCCCAACTCATGTCCAGGGCGGATATACCAAGGGTGATCTTCAGGATGAGCATAATGTGAGGATACATGATGACTATCAGGATAGTTACCATGCCCAAGAGAAAGTTTCATGCCGTTGCCATCCACAATGTAGTGATCACTTAATCTTGCAGCTCCAGATGTATGTAATCTTGCTTCATCAACTCTTACATTTGGCTGATGCTGAGGAATCCGGACTCTTTCATTACTTGGAACATCAGTGCAGAGGGGTCGATCATTCTGTTCTCTCGGGTAAAATGGACTTTGCAGCTTTGGTTCTGTATTCAACATGAGATTTTCCCTTACCGGAGGACACTCAGCACAAGGGACCTGCTGAAAACCATTTACCATGTTTGGCATTTCCATATGTTCACCATGTTTTAAATGGGAATCATAATGAGCTTGATTTCTGAGGAAAGTTGTACGACACTGATCACATTTATTTCCATCAAACATACCAAACCCTTGAAGCACGTTTCCTGGGCCCTGAAGTACGTTTCCTGGACCCTGAATTACATTCCCTGTCCCCTGCAGTATGTTTCCTGGAAAACCAGGACTGTCACCAGTGACAGTTCCAGGGGGAAGCCAGACTACATTTTCATGCAATTGTGGTTGGTGATTTGAGGGTTGACGATTTTGTGGCTGCCGATTATATTCCTCTGGCATTCTGTCAAAAGTTCTGTCTGGGAATTCTCCATATGGCATAAAATAGCGGGAGGATGAAGGAGAAGCTGGATATTCCATCATTGGCCTTGGATCTTGATTCCCAGGGGAGTAATATCCAGGACTCCATGGTGCCTCCATGTCGTTGTACCTCTGGGTAACAGGTTGTTGTCCTGAACCCATCTGAGGAATATTGAGACGACGCAAATTGAGCTGGGGAATGGGCATCTCATTATTTCTGTGGTTATGGAGGCTACCCTCAAGACTTATTTGGTTCAGGTATTGTTCATTTAAGTGGTAATCATCCAAAGAACCGAATACTTGGGACTCACTGTACTGTAGTCTTCTCATGTCAGGAGAGTCATTGAGACTATTCAAAGCATCTACATACCTCCTCTCATTATCTAACTCATCCCCATTAACAAAATGAACCGACCCATCCTGATCCAAACCAGAAAACAAAAAAATCCTCAATCTCGTAAACCCACTTCCAAAAACCAACTTATCATACTCCTCCATCATATTAGTCACATCATCATCATTCACAACCGACACAAGCGCATCAAGATCCTCATCCGGCTGCTGATACTTCAGCACCATCGCCCCTTCAAAAAGCTCCCTCATCTTCCCCATCAAATCCTCATAACTAATATCCCTCGACGCACTCACAATCCTCGTCTCCCCTCCCACATACCTAAGCTTCCCATCCTGCGGCCTAGGCAATATACTCCCACCAAAACTACACAAAAACTTCACCCGCTGATTATCCTCATTCGAACTCCTATGAGACCCCGGAGTATTCGTATTCATCGTAGGACTGTCCATTGAATACACAACTTCAGCCTCCGACTGCTTTAAACACTCAATTCCCTTATTACACATCATACCGCAATCCCTCCCAATTCCATAATCCCAATCACACCATACACACAATATTCCACATCTCGAAAACCCGTAAAATCACTAATAACCACCATACAAATCCCTAATTCAATCCTTAATTCAAATCAACTCCACTATAATAAACAAACCCTAGCTCAACACAATCAACTCAAACCCTAATAAATCAACTCAAACCAAATCATACAATAAAATTCAGCTCAAGCTTTCGAAAACTACTGCAACAACACAACTTTCAAAATCAATACACAAACATAAACACATCATTTTATTAAAGCATAAAATCAAGCATAAATACAAAATTAATTACCTGAAAAAGAAGATTGAGATTATAAAAAAGGCGCGAGCTCGAATCCCAAAGCTAACTAATCTGAATCGAGCAGTTACTTATATTAATATATGTATGTGAAATCGACGTATCTAAAGATCTAATATATAATCAGTATATATGTAAGGGTTGTTGTAAATATAGAAAAGTGAATTTAGGTTATAAAAAATAAATGAAATTTGGGAGAGATTTGATTTGAGAGAGAGAGAGAGATATGCAGTTGCGCTAGAGCTCTGCTTGCCAGGTTTTGTAACACGTGGCTACATCTCCTTTCTCCTAACTTCGAGGCATCTCTTTTATCTCCGTTACGTATATTCCTCTCACGCGCTCTTCCTCGAATCGCGTGCTGTGGGATATTAGTTTTTTTAATTAATTTACTTATTTCATTTATTATTTATTTGTTTTTCTTTTTTGTTCTTTCTTTGTTAGTTGGGGAACATTTTAAAAATTCATTTATACTACTTTTGTTGTTTTGAAAGATTGTGTGAAAAGAATAGAGACAACTGGCAGTCTATCAATATTTAAAGTGACCTTTCTTTTTGTTATTTTATGCTGAGTGCGTTGTAATTTGGACATTTTAAAATAATATATGGTGAATTGAGCCCCAACTATTAAAAATTGATGGTCATTTGGTCAATTATTTCTTTTTCTTATTTTCTATATGATAATAATTATGGTTTATAAATTATACTCTTCTATTATTTGTTCGTTTTCTAGCTTTATAATAAACTAGCGTAAAAGCCCGTGCCTCACGGGCCTGTAGATAAACATTAATAATTTCTCATACAAACTACATAAATATTGAAATAATTTTGTAATTAGAAATAAGGTTAAAAATAATATATTAATTTTATCTTATATTTGTATAGTAATTTTATAATATTGAATAAAATTTTCATTAACCAGATATTTTTTTTAATTTAATTAGGTTTCATAAATTTGGATAAATATCTATACTTAATTATTTTCAATAAAAAATATGCCCGGAAGTACGTATGGATGAGAGTATATGAGTATATAATATAAATTATTGGCATAATTGTAATAATATTTACAAATACTTCTTTTACAAAAATACACTCCTTGTACTCATACAAAAACACTTTATATCTCACAGAGTTCATACATGAGACCCTTAAACCATCTTTTAATTGCTAAAATATTAGTTTAGATTCGAATTACTCACAATGAATTCTTCAAATTGAATTTTGTGTTTGCATATTGTCCGTGTATAACATGAACACATGTGAACTGACGTGATTTTAACGTAATACCTAACATTATATTTGTAAGATATAAATCTGATCATGTATGTAAGATTAACTTTGAAACATATTATAATATTTGTTAATCTTTGTTGAAATCGTATTTAGCATGTCTTTAATTCTTTTTCATTTATAAGTATATACATATTATGTATGTATGTATGTATGTATGTATGTATGTACGTACGTACGTATGTGTGTATATGTATGTATGTATGTGTGCATGTCTATTTGTATATGTACGTATGTATGTATTTGTGTATGTGTGTGTATGTATGTGTGCATGTATGTATGTATGTGTGTGTGTGTGTGTGTCTATATATATATATATATATATA
>PHNY01252853.1:850-12021 GCA_003724115.2 Anethum foeniculum
ATAAAAAATTAAATAAAAACCATATCCTCAAATTTTGATCATTTATAAAAAATACTTTAACATTATAAAACAATATAGTTTTATAGACTAAGTTATTTACATATTTATAGAGTATTTGTCACATTTTCTTGGGCCGACACCGGTCGTAATAATTATACATGGATAGAAAAAAACTTCTAAACATATGAAAAAAAAAAAAATACTGATCACGCCTAAAATTTTGGTCATCTATAAAAAATACTTAAACAGTTTAAAAGAATTTAATTTTGAAAACGTTAAACATTCATGAAATAAATTCAACTAAGATGAAATATATAGAATCAACGTTTACTATCAAATATATGATATGATACTTGGAGTTATATATTATTTTAAGTTAAGATTCAAGTCTTATATTATGAACAACTAAAAAAATTAAAAAATTAAAAAAAAATCAGAATTTACATCAATTTCCCATATTAAAAAATCCGCTATTAGACTTCGTGAGTGATAAGTACAATTTTTTATTTACCATTTTTATAAATTTCGATTAATTTATTATCTTTTTTGGAATGGTTGATAGCCAAGTTCTGCAAACTCTAATCTTTGTATCCTTCTCATTATTTAAGCTATCAGAAAAGAGTAATTTATGATGAATAAAATATATAATTCACAAGAATAAATCTAAATATGTAAAAACAATCCAAAAATCAAAAATATAATCAATTAGGGTTAAAGAGATTATAATAACTTCGCAAAAAAAAAAGAAATTATAATTACTGCCATTGAGTAAATAACATGAAAAAATAATAATGAGAAAAAAAAAACATAAGTTGAGTGACAGCCTGCTGAAGTTTGATGAGAAAAAGATCATCATCGTTGTATTATATTTTTATAAATTTTGATTAACTCATTATTATTTTTTTTGAATTTGTTGATCATCAGATTTAAAAAACTCTAACCTTTATGATTTAAGTATCGTTCTTATTGTTCTATCCTGAAAAGAATAATATGTTCACAATAATGATCNCAAATCTGCAAAAACAATCCTAAAATCAAAAAATTAATTAGTTTGGATTAAAGAGATTATAATAGCTTACTATAAAAAAAGAGACTATAATTACTGCAATTGTATATGTAACATGAAAAAAGATGATATTGATACACTCTCTGGAGTCAAGACGGATAAACTTATTTTAACCTACAGAATCAAAAAAGCCTTATAATTTTATTAAATTAGAAGTGCACATCTATCAACGAAATCAAGACACATAAACACAATATAAATACATCCATGTAAACATGAGTAATTAAAAAATAAAAATAGTAACTTAAAACAATAACGTGCATCCTTCGTTATGAATAAATTGATAAACGGATCAGACTTTGATTTNNTGAACCAAAAAGGATAGAGTTTTATATTCGTAAATAGGTAAAATTTATGTTTGCTTCAGTAATATAAATAAAATTTTAAAAGTAATAATTCACGATACTTAGAATTTAATTTGATTTATAATTTGTGAAAAAGTAGAGGGAAGAGATAAAAGTACGACTTTATTATAATGGAACTTGTTCTTAATTACAATAGAAAAGCGCTTATATAGCCAACTAGTCAAACAATAATAAAGGAAGGAAATCTAACAAAAAAATTATTATTATAACGGAACTATCCAATAATAATAATATTTTATATGTTAACATCCACCCTCAAACTTACGTGGTGAGTCGGGAGTTTGCCAACCAAGAAACGGAGCCATGTAACCAAAGCGAATCTAGAAACAGAGTCACAAATTCAACGAACCAAAGCAAATCCAAAACTTTACACAAACACAAAATAAAAAAACCAGAATTCAAAGACTTAACCGTAAGAGAAGTGCAAACCGAGTATACATAGCAACAAATCCAATCAGAAAGAGAAGAAGAACCATTCAATTCATCCAATAACCAACCTAAACAACTTCAAAAGTAAACAAATCTACAACTATCCAAACAATATTAATATAGAAACCGAATCTAAATCTAAAACCAGATCTAATCTAAAACCAGAATTAGACAAAAATTCAAACTCACAAACAATCTCCGAACCAAAACCATATCCCAATCCAAAATCTGAATCCAACTATAACCAAATCTAACTAAACATTCAGATCCAAACCTATATCAAAACCAAAACAATAATCGAATCCAAATCCATATCCATAACCGAACTCAAGTTAATCCAATCCTAAACTAAACAAAAACTGAATCCAAATTCAAATCACGCAAAGAGTCAATATGTCTAGAGCACCAAATAAACTAAACCAATCCCACGAAGAACTAATTGTGCCTAGAACACCAAATAAACTAAACCAATCCTACGAAGGGTCAATGTGCCTAGAGCACCAGATTTAAAAAAAGGAAAAGAAGATGAGAGGCAAAGAAAGAAAAAAAAATATTATCAATGAGTCAATATCATCAAAGAGATGGAAACATAGAGCATGCGTGAGAGTCCCAACCAAAACAAAACAAAACCATCATAAACAACTTAACCAAAAGCAAATCTTTACCCCCGAAAAAAACAGCAATTGCGATTAAAACTGAAAATCTTCCAAAAAAAATTAACTGATTTGGAGACACATATTCTAAACCCAACATGCGAAAGCCATCATGGTCAACTCTTCATCAGCCTATACCGGATCGAAGCAACCTAGCTCTTGATACCATGAAAAAATAGAGGGAAGAGATAAAAGTATGACGTTATTATAATGGAACTTGTTCTTAATTACAATAGAAGAGGGCTTATATAGCCAACAGTCAAACAATAATAAAGGAATGAAATCAACCTAACAAAAAAACTATTATAATAACGGAACTATCCAATAATAATAATATTATATATGTTAACAATTTGAAACTCTTTTCAATTTAGAATATTTAAGTTAATTATTTTTTGACCTTGAAAGTGATACCTTAAAAAAGGAAATTTGATTTTCTATATTTAAATTATAGTAGTTCTTGAAAAAAAGATAAATATGATTCAAGTGTAAATATGAAAAATTCAAGTTAATTTTTATATTTCCAATAGGATTGATTTTAATAATTATCGACTTCCTTATAAATTCGAATATAAATAAGGAAATTTCAATTTTTATGAATTAATATACATGAGCTCTAGAAATATAGATAAATATGATTAGAGTGATTTTAAAGCTCCTGTGAGTTTTTCTTTATATATATAAAGAATATATTGATTCTGACGGTTTTATTATTTCATTAAAAAGTAACATAAAATTCTACATAAAATAAGTATTTTAGGGTGAAACCAAAATAAAAATACGGTGAAACTAAATACCGTATCGTTAAAAAATGATATAGAGTTCTACTGGAAAATAAAAGTATTGTAATTATAATACGATTCAAACGATTTTATTATTTCATTAAAAAATAATATAGATATCTACTTGAAATAAACTTATTATTATAATACGATTCCAACAATTTTATTATTTATTAAAAAGTAATATAGAATTCTACATAAAATAAAAATTTAGCGGTGAAACCAAAAAAGGTGAAACCAAAATAAGACAAAATCATGTATTACTAAAAATGGGTTTCGCTTAATAAAAAGGTATAATATATAGATATGTTTTGAGTTCTTTTTTTATACAAATAGGTTATCTACTGCGTAGATGAATTGTATCATAATTTTTTTTTTTACAGATACGTTATCTACTATGTAGATGAATATTGTATCATAATACAATAAACGCATCAATGAGTTTCTTTTATTTAAGAAAGTTTATTCATTAAACATTGGACATGCAAAGATGACCCTAATAAAATTTAGAAGATAAATCCCTAATAAAATTTAGAAGATAAATCTTTAATGTCCGATAAGAAGTCAAATAAAATTCACGTTTCATCTAATTGTTTATAGATTTAGAAATAGTAACCTAGAGAATAGGAAGTCGAAACTTGACCATTGTGCCGATATCGATCGAGCGCAATAAAATCAGTCAAAATCTGTCCGGGTGCATATGTAGAAGCTTGTAGAAAAAACCTTTGTTCGATAGTGTGATGGATAGACCTCACAAATCATTTGTGTCGTGTACTTTCGTATTTCGTGTACTTGGTGGGTATACACGAATATGACACGAATTGAAATCGTGTACACGACCTGCTAACACGAACACGACACGATTAAAAAATGACAAGACACGACACGAATTGAGGTACATGAAATTTTTCATGTACACGAAAACGAAAGAACACGAAATGGTATACGAATAAACGAAAACATTAAATGTACACGAAATAAACACGACCTGGTACACGATTTAGTACACGAAATTAAATAAAAAATTTTAAATTATATTATAAATGATTTTTTGAATATAAAATATGTGTTATAAAAATTTTATATAAAATTTTAAATTAAATTATAATATATATATATATACATATATATATATATATATATATGATATTTATTTATTTCGTGTACCTCGTGTCGTGTCGTGTACTCAAGGGCTAAACACAAAACCGACACTACATTTTGGTAGTGTACTTCGTGTTCGTGTACTTTTCGTGTCGTGTACTCAAAATGCAAACACAAACATGAAATTTTTGTGTCGTGTCGTATGAAAAATTGCCGGGTCTAGTGATTCTAGGATCGATATTTGCAGGAAAATTTATTTGAAGAAAGCAAGAGTACTATACTTTTTCGTGAAATAATATATTCCGTCATGCTGCTGAAACCATATAGTTGGTGTTCATAAACAGCTTTCACTTGCTGACATGTATTAAAGCAAGATACATCTGGTAATTAAACACCACGGCATGCATGGCGTCTCCAGTCCCATTGCGCAATGTACTTTAAACTGGCTAACTTCTGAATTTTCGGTACATATAATTTATTGTATAATAAAATAAAGGAACTGCAAGTAATTAAACAATCCGTATGTGTACTCTTTGTATATAAGACTATATAGCAATGAAAACCGAGAGAATAAAGTACAACAGCAGAACTGCTTGAAAACTGGTAAAAAGAGACTACACTACACAAGGACCGTCTTTCCTAGTAGATGGAAAAAAAAACACTGGAAATGAAAGATATACATACTACAATATCACTAATAATAGTTAGTAGTTCGTCAACATGCACCTGCTTGCTACGTCAAAGTGCCTTCCTTTCTACTCAGTTGTTATAGACCAAGTAATCACATCCATTAAGCACCAATGTCATCTCTTGGTTGGAAGATCATTCCATGCCAAATATAGGACTCTGGTATACTGATAAGTTACTAGCTCTTGCAGATTGGAATGGAACATTCCAGTTACTGAGATTACCAGTAGACATTCCGTAATAAGTGGTGTTGCTGTTGATATTGCTATTCAAATCCACTGGCGTGGCAAATGAAATAGAGCTTGAAGCACCACCCTCGACGCTGCTTTGCTGCTGCAGGTTATTCATGTTCAAATCCATTGGCGTAGCAAATGAAATAGAGCTCGATGCACCACAATCGACACTGCTTTGCTGTTGCAGGCTATTTATGCGACTACCTCCGCCTCCAGTACTGAAGTATCCGACATCGGTGTTTATATTGTCATTCATCATTGTAGAAGAGAATTCCATGCTGAATGTTGTGCTTTGCTGGTAGAGTCCTTCGGTGACGGTACTGTTGTAACTCTGCTGGTTGTATGCAATCATAGGCCAGTAATCCGAAGAGTCTTGTTTGACTGGTTGAAAACCAAATGTTATTGTGGAGGATGACATTGAAAGATCGCAGTGCTCTGGTTGACTGCTTTGATTACGGCTTGCATTTTTAAGGGAACCAGATGGGATCGAAGATGATGCTTTACTCTTTGATTTGGGAGTTGCGCCACCTACAGGGAGATTGCTAGTGGCGATGCTGTTTACATCGTATCGGCTCATGTCAAAGTTGGTGACTGCATTCACCCCTCTAAACTTGATTGCTGCAATGTCATATGCCTCGGCAGCTTCTTCCTGTGTACCTATTAGGAGAATATATGTATCACGTCAACAAATAATATTATTCGATACATAAGATGTTAACAATGAGAAGATTTTCTAAGTGAGGTGCAGCTGAAAAAGTAGGTCAGGGGAACATGAGCCTATCAACTAGGTATACCTTTTAGAAAATAAAATTTATATGATAAAAATGTGACTCGAAAAAAACTTAAGGCACTTAAAAGTGAACTATATAGTATTTTCTTACACTTTCATTTTCTTGACCTATTTGTAATTTGATTAAAATTATGTTAAATCTGATACAATACCAATCAGAAGGATAAGCACTAGATTCAATATACAGCTAATATGATCACCACCCTTTGTGGAATGTGGACTACATAAAGTATAAAGTATCATGTGCCGCGACCAGTCTAATGCAACAAAATTATGATTCTTTATTCTTGGTCTCCCTACCAAACTCATTTTCTAGCTAGTCATCACATGAGTTTTAAAAGGTGTCACATTAAAACATAGCGTGGCAGCTTCTCAAGACACGAGTCATCAAAATAAAAGAGTAATCAAAATAAAGATACTCTTTTAAGTAACCGAATGTAGTCACATGGTTGCTAAACGGGTTACGAATGCACAAATGCACAGAATTAACAATGGCCTAACTAGCTAGACCATCAAACTAGATTATATTCCTCATACTATTAATTAACTTAGGTAACAATCAAGCCAGAGCTACATTGTGTAATCCGCGATCATATCAAAAATAAAACCATAGATATTAGAGCAACGAAAACTTACTGAAAGTTCCAAGGTATAGATCTTTGTTGCCTGCAACTCTTCCAATTCTTGCTTGCCAGCGCCCATGCTGATGATGCCTGGAATAAGATGGAACAAATATATAAAAATCTTACTAAATTTAATTTCGTCGTTCATGAGTAATGCATTTTTGTGCTGCGGGGAGAACCTGGTGACTCCTCTATACATTGAAGCACCTCTAGAGAAACCACTACTTTTCCTGCAACACAAAAGTTCAGTAAACTATATTTATTAGTTAAGAATATAGTAAGATACATATACATGGCCAAGTAAAATCAATCCCAAAAAGAACAAACACAAAGGATGGAAATTAAAGGTGGATGATATAAGATATATAACCTTCTGAGGGAAGCAACAAACTCTTGTCTGGTCATATTCTTCATTTCTTCCAGTTCCCTCTCGTAGCTACTCGCCTTCAAAAAATAATGCAAACCATATTATATCAAACGGCATAACTTAAAATTTGTGAGTAAAGACGATTAAGGATAGATCTTCCGTTTACCGGAAAGTTTGTTGTGGTTGTAGGACCCCAATACTTAAGGGCAGCAAGATCATAAGCTCTAGCTGCTCGGTCTTCTTTGTCATAACCGCCTATACAAACAATTATTTATTAGAATAAAATAGCACACAAATCTTGAACCCATGTTTAGTTAGAATCAACCTCGTGATTAAACAAAACTTACCAAGATAAACTGCAAATTGATGGCGCCATCAGGTACATGCAACATAAAGCACGAATATTAGAGAAGATAAATTTACTAAATTAACAAAATGATATGTTTCTAGCAAGGTAGCACAGGCGCATGGTCACGCAGAGACACCACTGAAACTAGCAAGAAGGCGCCTGTGGTTTTCGAAAACCAGGTGGTTTAAGGCCTTCAATCTAGCCAATCATTTAAGCTAGACATCCGTAATCTTTATTAATTATAACTTCTGCAATCTAACCATATGCTGCAGTATTGTTATTAAGATTTATTAAGTTGACAGGTGCATGTTAGCCTGCAAGAACCCGAAGAACCCTAAAAAAAAAAAAATAATAAATAAAATATTACCTTGCCTTCCTTTTCTACTTTGGCCTTCTCTTCTGCAACTGTTATCCCACAAATGAGCTTCATATCTACCCGTCCATCTATGCCTGAAAAAATATAACATCATAATCAACAACTTGGCCGACATACATAGTAAATTTAAAATGATTTTTTAAGAAACGAATGAGACCCTAAATGAATTTGAAAAATCACTAATTTTTTCGGTTCGCTTAGGCCTTCAATGGTTCCGTCATGTAAAAATATATAAATATAGATATCTTGATGATATTTAGTCACCTAGTAACGCCTCTATAGACGGAGGTTCGTTGGCCAAAGGATTCAATGGCCTTCTTAGCAGAAGACTGATCTTGTGGTTTCGCAACCACAAGTAGCTTGTGCGATTCTTCGGGTGAACTAGGGCGTGCAAACGTTGGAGAGCTGCTACTAGTATTTTCCGTTTTTCGTGTTTTGTTACTGCGCGCAAACACAATTTGTGTGCCGGAGTCATCACAGCCACCGCCTAGAAAATCCTCAAGCTTTGGACTACCTAAAGTGAGCATAGACAAGTCTGCACTTTCACCATCTTGTTCACCTCCATTCATAACACCTAAATCACCATAAAATTAAAGAAAAATAAATCAATATAATAATAAAAAGTGCAAGTAAAATATAAAGAGAGAATTATAGTTTATGTTTACTTTGAGGATCAGCTGGGAATGGTTGAAAAAGAGAGAAGCCAAGCCAAGTATCATTTTGGTATTGATATTCATCACTATCAATATGATGATGATAGTTCTCGTGAGATGATATTGAAGAATCCATATTGTTTTCGATATTCGTGAACACTATAAGAGATCTCTTTTTTCTTTTTTGGGGAAACTGCGTTGGCAGTTGTATTCTAATACTAGTATAAAAGAGGAGAGATTTGAAAAGATGACAAGTATGAAATGGTAAGGAAAATAATCAAGGGCTACTGTTGTTGTTGGTTCTGGTAAGGTGCAGGATGAAAGAAGAGGAGGCGAGAGGGGTTTAATTATAGCACGGTTTTCGAGGTTTTACTTTGAGAATTGGTGACCAGACGACCTGTGAGATGTGTTATAAATGTAGTATTATTAATTGTTTGTATGCGTATGTGCTGCATGTATGAAGTGTTTCAGATGTATTATAAAATTGTAGAGGCAGTAGTGACTAGTTAGCGTGTTGTAGCGACTAGCGAGATATGTGTGTAAATGCTGAGCATGCAAAACAACCGAGTGCAAGCAGCAAGCCTATCATCCGACCTATAGGCGGTTTCCCTCTCTCTTGTCCCTTCCCCTCCCGTTGATGGCCCAACCGTGATCGAATGGTGCTAACCGTTGGGGGTATCGTGAGCCAAGCGGAATCGAGAATGGAGGTTGGGAGTCTGAGTTTTATTTAAAATTTTGAATTTGATTAAATATGGTGTTTGGTAATTTGTATTTAGATTTTATTTGAAATTCAAATATTTAAATATTAGTATAAATTTAAGAATTTAAAATGACAAATCAAATCCTGCCATTTAAAATTTATTACTTGAAATGAAATGCATGTTTCCAAACACTTCTCGAAAGGTTTGAGCTCGAGTTTAAATTTGAGAGGGATTGAATTTATCATTTTAATTTTGAAATATGACTTATAAAATACTTGTTATATTCAAGTTCGGTCCAAATCAATTTTATAAAGTATTGAGTAAAATTTAAAATGTAATTGATTTGAATTTAATTTGATTAAATATATAAAATTAATATATTTTTAACTCATACACGTCTTTAAAATCAAAATACTCTCTTCGTCACAACAGATTGTTAATTTTAAAATAAAAGATTCGACACTTAAAAAAGATTTTATTGAATAAAAATTCAAGTTTTAAATTTTTGTTCAAAAATTTTAAAACTGTATTTTATAAACGCCTTAAAATCCATGTCAGAATTTTCTGTCTATAAATGGACCAGCATGAAATATTTGACTGCTTTCCGTCTATATATAGAATACTCACGAAATTTTTTAGAGAGAAAAAAATGACATATATTGTGTACATCTGTTTGGTTAGCAGGAAGCAGTCAGGAGAAATGGGAAACAACTTGACATGGTGAGGGACAGTCGTGTCATTCTTATTCACTTTCCATTTCTGGCAATACCCATTTCACACTTTAATCTCTAATTTGAGTCCTACTAGAACACTTCACCGACTCTCAGCATTGTCCCGAAAAATGACCCTAGGAGTAAGTAACTAGTAACAATATTTAAATCTGAGATGATTTTAGATTTAACAAACTAGGTTTAATTTCGCACAGTATTTATTATTGAGGAAACTCGTACACTCAAACCATATCTGTGATATAGTAGTCGGTTCAATATGTAAAAATGAGCGAGAGCATTTCAACAGTCTTTACATTGGCTTTTATATTTAAAAATAAAAATTGATATTTAATTTTAAAAAAAATTTAGGCGCTCTTTAAAAGTTTAAAAGTCTCATCACTCTATTCAATTTTAAGAACTTCAACCTCATTTTTAATTAATATTTTATGATAAATTAACAAGATATATTCTCTGTTTCCACTTTATTTTGTATTTTCATGATTTAAAGTTAGATGATGAGTAGATATAAAAATTTATGTTGAAAATGAATGTACACTAAATTGTTAAGAGCTAATAATTTATATCATATTTAAAAGTGATTTGATAGTTTGTTGGATATGTTCTAAGGCCCCCTTTGGGATTGTGGTTATAAATTGATGTGGTGTCAGAAAAAAATGCCCACAAAAAATTGTTTTATAAAAATTAGATGATTGTTTAACAATATTTTTAATATACATATGTTTTGAAATAAAAAATTTAAAAAATAAAAATTTTGATGAAATTTGATAGGAAAAAGTAAAAAACAATTTTCCCAAAAATATAGAGGATCTACTTTCTAATAACAGCTTCTAGCCCAAAAACACTTCTAAAAAAAACATCTTTTGAATTTTATAAAATTATTTTCTAACTATTTTCCAACAAAAAACTGTTGTCAGACAACAAGAAATGTCGGAAAAATTGATAAATAAATTATTTATATACACTCGCTTCTATTATGAAAATAGGCTAATTTTTTAAAATCACCATAAACCGTCTAAAACTATGAGTTAGGGGCTAATTCCAGATATGTTCACTTAAAAGTAATTATTACTTTATGTTTGAGCTTTTAAATTATACTAGCAATTATTACTTAAATCCAATGTTTTATCAGATTTTAAATTATTACTTAAATCCAATGTTTTATCAGATTTTTTGGCCTATAGTGTGTAATGATGTGGTTAATTTCTGTAACAAGTTCATTTCTGAAGGGGTCCTACCAGATGGAATAAATCATACATTGGTTTGTC
>PHNY01252884.1:8434-34513 GCA_003724115.2 Anethum foeniculum
CCGGAGTCAGAACAAGACGTGCTACTCAAAATGAATGTCTTTATTCAGGATTTCTCACAGAAATGTAGCCTAAGAAAGTAGAGGAAGCACTGCCTGATCCTGACTGGATTATTACAATACAGGATGAACTCAATCAATTTGAACATCAACAAGTCTGGAAGCTGGTACCTAGCCTAAGCACAAAAAAGCTGTTGGAACTAGGTGGGTATTCAGAAACAAATTGGATGAAGATGGATTAGTTATCATAAACAAGGCAAGACTAGTTGCCAAAGGGTATTCTCAAGCTGAAGGCATTGATTATGATGAAACCTATGCACCACTAGCAAGATTTGAGGCCTTCAGGATATTTCTGGCATTTGCAGCATTCTCAAACATTAAGGTCTATCAAATGGATGTGAAATGTGCATTCCTAAACGGTAAGCTGGATGAAGAGGTTTATGTAGAGCAACCCCCTGGCTTTGAAGATCCAGATCATTTGGATTTTGTCTACTTCCTTTTCAAGGCTATCTATGGGCTTAAGCAATCTCCAAGGAAATGGTATGACACTCTTTCTGAAAATTCACTTGAAAATGGTTTTGTAAGAGGTGTCAAAGACAAAACTCTCTTTTCCAAAAAGCATAAGAATGATACTATACTAGTCCAAGTCTATGTGGACGATATAATATTTGGGTTTACTAATGATAATCTTTGCAAGCGGTTTCCTTAGTTGATGCACAACCAATTTGAAATGAGCCTAATGGGAGAGCTGAAATTCTTTCTCGGATTACAAATAAATCAAAAATCTGATGGATATATATTTGTCAATCCAAGTATCTTAAGGAACTCCTCAAAAAGTATAACATGGAGGACTCAGATCAGAAAGAACTCCATCATCTACAGCTGTTAAACTTGGTACATGTGAAAATTCTATCAAGGTAGATGTGACAAGTTATAGAGGTATGATTGGCTCATTATTTTATTTAACTGCAAGTAGACCTGATATTATGTATGCTACATGCTTGTGTGCAAGGTTCCAAGCAGATCCTAGAGATATTCATCATGTTGCTGTAAAAAGAATCTTAAGATATCTTAAGGGTACACCTAATCTAGGTATCTGGTACCCTAAAGAGTCTGGTTTTAACCTTGTTGGATATACAGATTCAGATTATGCATGTAGTGTTGTTAATAGGAAAAGCACCTCAGGGAGCTGTCAATTTCTAGGTAGCAGATTAGTATCTTGGTACAGCAAGAAACAGCAAACAGTTTCTAACTCCACAGTTGAAGCTGAATACATCGTTGTTGGAAGCTGTTGTACTTAAATCTTGCGGATAAGGAATCAAGTACGGGACTATGGCTTTGTAATTGACAAGATTCCTATTTTGTGTGACAATACAAGTGCCATAGCCATCACCAATAATCCTGTACAGCACACCAGAACCAAGCACATTGACATCAGGTATCATTTTATTCTAGAGCATGTCATGAATGGTACTGTGGAGCTATTTTTTTTTCCCACAGAGGAACAAACGGCAGATATTTTTACTAAATCTCTTGACGAATCCACATTTACCAGGCTTGTTGGTAAATTGGTTATGTTAAATAGTTTTAGTAATTAACCTAGTTAATAACTTATATTTGTTCTTAAATAATTTTACAAGTACCTATTTTTAGTTACTTGTAAAGTTATTTTATCAACCACTTTCCTTTTGTTAATATTTTCGATAAATTACTGTTTATTTTACCTTATTTATCTAATTGTTAGTTTAATTTGAATTTTTTTTGAAATATTTCAATCTTCTCTAAAAATATTCTTCTCTTAAAATTTTACAAGTTAAAATTAAAGAGAAACTTATTTTTATCTGAAAACTGTCTTATTTTTAAAAATATTCAAATTCTATGATTTTTGTACAGCTTTGTTCCATTTTCTATTGTATTATTACCTCATTTTAGTTATTCAGTATTTTCTGAAATTTTTTGTGAATTTTCTCCTGATTTATCTATTTTCTGTCATTTATCTCCTTAGTATTTATAGTTTTTATAGTCTGCTATAACATTTTTTCTTGTAAAACTATCAGTAAGACTGTTATGGATAGTCTTACTAGTTGTTTTACATATTTTCAGTAATTTTGATTAATCTTTATTACTGATAATAGTCTTTCAGTTATTTTGTTCTAAAAAGACTATCGTTAAGACTATTTGCATAGTTTTACTGACTGTTTTTTTAACACAAAATATACTAGTTATTTTATTTTCTTATTAATTTTGTATTTTATTTATAATCTTTCTGTATTTTGTATTGGCAATACTATCGGCAAGACTATCCAAATAGTCTTGCTGACAGTCTTGCTAGTATTTTTGTGAATCTATTATATTTTTATTTAATTTAGTCTTTATAACTGGTAATACTATCGGTAAGACTATCTGAATAGTCTTACCAGTTCAAAAGCACAGATATATATACGCTTTTGTTTTCCCTTTCCAAGACTATCAGCCGATAGTCTTTCAAAGCTCAAGTATTAACTTAGCTTCTTTTTCTCTCCTATATATATACATACGTATATATATAGGACCACTATTCGTTTCTCTTTAAAAAAATTCCGCAGAAAACTGATCTGTTTTGAAATCAAAGACCATGGTTGTGTAAATCTAATCAACAGCTTTTATTTCATATCTTTAGTTCTCGTTTTTTTTAAGGTTTCGAACACTCGATTTTTTGAGCATTCCATTCATTTTTCCTTTAAAATTTGAGTATTGATAGTGTTTTTCTCCAAACAAAAATTAAGGCTGTGTTTTTCGGGATTTTTTGGTGAATTTTTAATTTTTTAATTTTTTTAATTATTTATTAAATCCGAAAATTCTAATTAATCCTAAATTTCTAATTTTTGTGTGTTAATTGTTTTTTTTTAAATGGCCCAAAATTTTCAGAACGTCAAGCACAATTTTAATGGTTATTTCAATCCCGAAAATTGCACTATAGAGAAATTTAGGCCTTGGATTCGATTTTTAAACGAGCATTCTTTTGTTAGCCCTACTATTACATTGGATGCTCATTTAAAAAATTAATCTTCTACGACTGATTTGGACTACCGTATCTGCGTCAGAAGATTCAAGATCTTTCACATTTACTGTTGAAAATACACAGTACGTAGTCAATCAGTCAGTGGTAAACAGGGCATTAAATTTACCTGATAGGGATTTTGTTGGGTTACCCACTGATGAGGATATTTCAAAAATTTTCACTTCCATCCACTATCAAGGGGTAATTGACTTAACCAAAACCATCTCAAGTCCCCAGAACATAAGGCACTTTTTGCAAACACAGCTTTCGAGGTCTCTCCAACCACTCATAAGTTATTTTACACCCAACTTGAAACTTCTTTCAAATTTGCACAAACTACATTCTTGTGACCCCTTTCATGGCAACTTGTATTCCTCTACCCACTATTCCAAAAGAAGTTCAAGAACAACAACCTCCAGTGGATCAATCCACCAATCAAGGAACTTCATCTGCCACACCGCTTCAGGTAATACATCCTAACTCTTTTACTGCTACTGAAACCCAAGAGGTTGATAGGACTGACCAAGAAGTTGAAGAACCACAACTTGTATCCCAGGTCATAGAGCCAAACACAGAGTCAAATCTTATATTCACCTCTCAACCACTTCAAAAATTACCTGTAAGAAGAGATGTGAATGGAAGTAGAGAAAGTGTGAGTGAACCCTCAGCTCTGCCTCCACCAAACAAGAAAAGAACATACACTGAGGCATCTGAAAGCCCATCCATGTCCTCCTAACAGGCCATGGACTTTGAAATGGCCAATGAACAGTTTCTAGAGACATCCTCTCAACAGGATAAATCTATTGAATCGCCATAGGGCCATGGCATCTTGTACTGAGTCAAGCATACTTCCATTACTCACAATGGGAGAAGACATAAATCTAGATGATACTCAGGACACAATGAGAGCGAGCACTTAGGAACTGTTATAGTGCCTACTATTGTTACGGTAGAAGAGCATTCACAGGTTGTAGAGGGAAAATCTGATTCTCAGCCAACTATAATAGAATCATTTTCTCCCCTCCCAGAGGGAACATCTCTGGCTCCCTTAAGGGATTTTCCACTCGTAGCTTTGTCTGGAGAAAGTGGAAGGCAACTTGATCAGTATATCACCAAAGCAATTCGGGTATCAATTCCAAATGATCCTATAGACTTGATCAAGGATAGGGACATGCAAATTCCCATTGCACCACCACTGACCTCTCTTGAAGGGCTAGGGTGATTTCTATTGCAGGTACAGCTTTGGAATCTGACTACCGTGCTCTGATACTGCGTGAAACACATGCACGTAAGGAGAGTCAACTAAACACGAGAGCAATTCAGATGAGTGTACACAATGACACATACACTGCAGGTTTATTATCAGAAATTGCTTCTCTCAAACAACAAGTTGTTAACAGTCAAGCTGAAGGTCAACAATTCAAAGCACAAGTGGTTGAACGGTCTTCTTCTTCCTCCTCTGTCAATAATCAGCTGACTTTCATTCTGTATGATATCTCAGATCTGAAAAACTCTATGGTCCCCAAGCTTAATTCGATTCAGGAATCTCAACTTCTAAAAGTTGTAGACATCTCCAATCTACCTGAACTGGTTACTATCACTGCTAAAGTGGATGCCCTTGAACAGTTGGTTGATAAGAATCAAATGTTGGACTTTTCCAGATTTACCAAGATAGAAAAGGGAATAGAGCATCTCAACCAATGGATGAAGCACTTATACTTCATGATCAAAAACTCTCATTGCCCTAATGCTGAGCAAAAGCAATTCTTTGAAGGACCATCTGGTGGAGGGTCAGGATCTGGAGGTAGTGGAGGTTAGGGAGGTTCCGGAAGGAGATCTGTAGAGGATCCCTCAACTAAGGGGGAGAAACAAGGAGGGAGAGTAGAGCAAGGGGCAACCAAAGAAAAAGATTCTTCCAGTGGAGAGACAAGGAAGGATGGTGCATATATGAAGGGTAAATCATCGTCATCTTTCATGCCTGATGATGTCTACTACAGTGAAGAGCAAGATGACTTTGATATCTTTGATATTCCTGCTGATCCAGTCACTGAAGATAAATCTGGTCTCTATGAAGCTGAGTAATTTTGAAGACTGGGAAGAGGAAGCACCAGTGGATCCAGTGTTTAAAAAAGAATTCAAGAAATAGCAAGCAGAGCTAAAAAGAAAAGAAGATGAACTTCAGAAAATCTCTCAAGTCATCAACAAGAAGAAAGAGTTACAGAGAGTAGAAAATCTTGAAAAACAACGCCTTCACAACATTAAAGCTGAAGAAAGAAGAGGGGATGTCAAGTTGAAGATTGGTGGAAAGTGGGATAAAGCGAGAAGAGTTCTTGATCTTCCTCAGCTAAGCACAAACAATGATAGGAATTTTCTTAATCTTCTTGACAGACTTGAAATTTCAAATCCAAATAATGACATGTACATGGATGCTATCAAGGTTGAAATCTGGAGGATTACAGCTGGATTTGACAAAGTCTTAAATGAAATGAGCATCTTTGTCTATTGTTAGAATGAAGGGTCTTTCAAGGTATCACTTCACCTCTTTGAGAATCGTTATTTATCTGAAATTTAGGTTCTTCTCAACAAGGTTTGCAGAAATTCAGAATTGAATGAAATACTTCATGAAAGGATGAAGGAGTTTGTTAGTAGGGCTAGTCCTCAAGTTGTAAACTTGCCCTATCAAGTAAGATTTTTCAAGTCTGACACACTTCCAATCTGTAACCTTGACCCTCAATCCTTAAAAGATTATTTTGCTAAACACCTTGTCTGGATGGAATATCACTTATAAACTGCTGGATTCTCTTCTCAACTCAAGAATGAAGCTGCTAACCTGATTCAGGCTTACTGTGAAAAGAACATCAAAAGGTACAATCAGATGAAAAATAAGCTGAAGTGGGTTAGAGCTCAACCAGTTAGACCAGTCAGTGACTTATCAGAAAGGGATTGTGTCCATGACAAGGATTTGCTACAATCTTTGGAAGAAGGTGAATTCAGAAATGAAGACAAGTGAACTCAAAAGCTCAAGCTGCATTGTAACATATTTCTAGAGCTTAGTTAAATCAAGATGTACTCACATGTTCAGTCTAAAGGAACATCTATCTTGTATTTATATGTAATTAGTAGAATCTGAAAATGTTCAATATAATCTAGAACTTTATGTTATTTACTTAGTCTTTCAAGTTACTTCTTTTTCTTATTTGTTAGTTGAGTTATCCTCTAGGTATTTGTTGTTATTGTCTAGCAAACAAATAGGGGGGATTGAAAGGCATATGTCATAGCCAATTTGTTTAGTTCGAGGATTAACCTCAACGTAAATAAGAATGTAATAAGTAAATAGCAGATCAACAGTCACATGGATCTCTAAAAGTATTACTCGTCAAAGAAAGAAGAATCAAAGTCAATCTACAGTCTTGAAGAATTGCATCACTGGAAGAAGCTCATTTAATTGATGAAGCCTCGGCGAAATAAATCAAGAAAGTGGAACCATTAAGTAATAGAGATCTCAACCAAGTGACAATCAGATATACAGATATTCAGTACAAGATAAAAGGTTTTAAATTGAAGAAAATCACAGCCTTAAAGTCAAGACATGAAGAACCGTCACGAAAGTTAGTCACTCATGAACTAGACAGTAAATCGAGTGTCAACATTGAAGTGGTGGAAGTTGTTCATAATATTTAGTGATTTTCAGAAGATTGGTTGCAGTCAAGAAATTGATTTAATTCTCTATTAATTAATTAAATCAATTAGTTAATTTATGAAAATAAATTAATTCAAACAGAATTAATTTATTCATTAAATTAATTAATTAGTAAATTAATTTAGAATTATTTTAATTGGTTTAAATGCAAGAAAGACTATCAATTTTGCTATTAAGACTATCAAATGAACTGGTAAGACTATCCGGGATAGTCTTACCGATTGTCTTGCTAGTTCAAGAGATTGTCTTGCTGATAGTATTGCCAATTCTTTTGACTGTATTACCGATAGTCTTGGTAATACAAAAACAGTCTTGGCAATAGTCTTTCTAGGTCATTTAGTAGTCTTGCAGATAGTATTTTCAGGTAAATGGAGGTGTGCATCGTTTAGTAGTCTTGCAGATAGTATTTTCAGGTCAATGGAGGTGTGCATTTCTACTTATAAAAGAAATCAAATAGAAGCCTTAATCATTAGTTCAACACACAGCCGCACAAGAAATTCAGATTAAAAACATTATATCATTTGTCTTCTTCTTGAACTGCCAACAACCAAGATCAAATCAAGCCATCCATTTCTAGAAATTATTGTACCATTTATTCCACTAGAAATTAATTACTTGTTGTTGTGAAACTATCTAGCTGATCAAAATATCCCTAGACTTTAATCTCAAATTGCTTTTAGCATCCGATCCATTTATTACAAAAATTGATAAGTACATGTCGAATTTATTCTAGATTTGTTTTAATTAGTTTGAGATTAAATCCTTGTAATATGTATCGTGTTTGTAACAACCTTTCAAATTTAATATAAGTTATATTTAACTTGAATATTGTTTCAATTTTTATTCCACCTTAAATTCGAGAAAACGGTATAGTTTGTATTCAACCCCCTTCTACAAACATATTGGGACCTAACACTATGAATTTAAATATATTTCTTCGTATGGATCCTACGTTAGGGTTTCGAGATTTCCTTTTTTTGTTTCATTTTTAATTACTGTTTCCATTGCGTATTAAGCCTCTAAACCCAACAATTGGCTCAACAATGTTCTCTACCCATGTATTATATTTTCATTTTCACATATGAAAACTTGAATCCTATAATAAATAAGTATTAATTAGGATTCCTATTGGTGACTATAATATTTAGCTATACAAAAATGAAAATATATACAATAGTTCACTTAATATAACAATCTATTAATTATTTAATCTTCGAACTCCAAAACTTAAAAAATAAGTTCATTAAATTTAGCAATTAGTTACATACCAAGAAAAAATTATGTGAAAAAGCCTAATATATTAACTCCCTAGATTCTCAACTAGCATATATATGGTAAATATTTACATAATTCATGCTAAATATGTGATTATCAGTTTAGACAAATTTTTGTGATTATGAATTTATATATTCATCCTCGATTACAAAGTTTATATTTTCAACTTGGTATAAATTTATTAAAGCATTCTGTATTTTTGGAATATTTGTATAGTTCAATACATTTTTTTCTAATTTCTTTAATAAAGAGTCGGAGGAAAAGACATAAAATGTTTAAGATAGTTATGGGTTTTAGGAATTTTTTTATAGTTCCATATATATATATATATATATATTATAATTTCTTTAATGAAAAGTTGGAGGAAACTAAATTGAAACATTGGAAATACTTAAGTAATGATAAAGTACTACCATACATAACTATTGACGAGCAAGAAAATTTTTTGTAAGAAATATCTATTTTTAAGTGTTCCCAATACGAAAATTTATTTTTGATATAAATTTATAGAAACATTATTTATAATTCGGTGAATGTATTATTTTCTTAATTTATTTAGTATGTTGAATGAACCATAGTTTTCTTGTTTTGAATAATTAGGCTTATATGCCTTACAAATGAGTATTTATTTTAATAAATTTCGGGTTGAGCGAGAACCGAACCCTAATATAATGAAACATTATTTATAATTTGGTGAATATATTATTTTCTTAATTTCTTTAGTATGTTGAATGAAAATGAGTATTTGTTTTAACAAATTTCGGGGTGAGCGAGAATCGAACCCTAATTTTTTGAAACATTATTTATAATTTAATGAATGTATTATTTTCTTAATTATTCAGTATGTTGAATGAAGGAGAGTTTTTTTTTTTTTGAATAATTAGGCTTATATGCTTTACAAATAAATATTTATTTTAACAAATTTTGTGGTGAGCGAGGATCGAACCCTGGGATGATAAAAACTAAACCCTTACCACTTTAGTTATCTGATGGCACTTACATGCATAAATGGATATAAAGTTCAATGAATTTAATATTTTATAATTTCTTCAGCTCAAATAGAAAAGATATTGAAAAAAATGAAAGTAGAACAATTTATTGCATTTAATTATATATTTACCATAAATATTATCTTCTTACTAATATCAAATATACTATTTCTTTAATCATATATGATGTTATCAATCTACAGAATGGAGTAGATCAATAAAAAGTGATAAGTAAGCTTGTGCAAAATGAATAAAAATATTTCCCTCGTATTATATTTGCAAGAAAGTACTGAGAATCAGTAAATGCCTGCACCAAAGGATACTCTTCTTTTGGAAATAAAAAATGTCATGTTTGACTTTTTTATGATTAAATTAAAAAAATTTCCTCCAACGTGGAATACCGAAATTGTAGGGCTTCTACTCAAAAATGAGTTTGTTAGAAGTGAAACTGAGCCCACTATGGATGTAAAGAAAGAAGGTAAAAATGATATTGTTAGCTATATTCGATGATAGTCAGTATTTGATAATCAGAAGTTATCTTAGGATGATCATCATCATTTATCATCCATAGAGTTTGACAGAAGATGACATCATCAGTATTTGTCATCAGTGTTTGACCATCAGTATTTGACTCTCAGAGTCTGAACAAGCTATAAATAAGGAGATGATTGATTCTACTACGTGAGATAAAGATTTGCAGAGATTTTTCGGTTTATAACTCAAGGAAACTGAAGTTGTCAATTACAAGATACTTTGTCATCTGATTTTTGTTATATCTTTGTAATTGATAGTGTAGCTGTGTATCATATAAACACTGAATAGGTTTACACTATAAGTGTCGATTACTGCTTAATCATTTTTATGTAACCTAGCAGCTCTCAAGAATACTTTTACATTCTTTGAGAGAGTACTCTTAATCTTGTAACAGTTTTTACACATCAATATAAAAACTGTTTATCATTTTACTTGTTAATTTTTATTTGATTCTTTAATACTGTATTTACCTCCCCCTCCTTAGTATATTTGAGACCTAACAGATTTTATCATCATTAGCATTTATACTGATGATATTATTTATACAAGTTCTTCGATCTCTTTCATGTCCAAGTTCAATTATATGATGCAGGAATTCGAAATGGTTGGTATGTGCTTACTAGAATTTTTCATGGCCATAAAGTTCAACTGGGAAAAGATGAAAATTTTTATTCTCAAAGAAAATACGCAAAGCATCTTTCTAAACAAATTTTTTAATTCTTAACTGTAAACCAAAATGTACGCCAATGAATATCAATGAAAATTGTAATGCAGATATAGGGCGGAGATTGCTGATGTAATTTGATTCAAAAGTTCGGGGGACAGTTTAATTTGATATTATACTAGGAGATATCTACTACTTACATATTGTCTCATATTATCTCTATTTTTTAACTAGAATTGTCTAGGAACTCTAAATGGGACACATATTAGAATGAATGTGCCGAGCAAAGACAAGCTCAGGTATCAGAATAAAAAAAGTGAAATTGCAACCTATATTATTGTTGCGGTCACACCAAATTTACAATTCACCTATGTACTACCGGTTAGGAAGGATGCGATGCTGATGGGAGAGTCCTAAGAGATGCTTTGTCAAGAAAGAATGGACTAAAATTTGTAAATATATTCATGCTTTTTCTAAGATGTTTTTTTCTTTTGTAATTTGTAAATACTAAAAAATTTCAAATTGAAGGCACTTACTATCTCGTAGATGCGGGTTGTGTTAAAGTAAATGATTTTTGTCACCTTATCGACAAGTAAAGTACCGTTTGAATGATTGGAAACAGGGCCTTCAACCTACATGTGCCAAAGACTATTTTATATGAGATAAACACCCGCACCCAAATGTGGTTGAACGTGCTTTTGACATTTTAAAAAAGAGATGGGAAATAATAAGAATCCATCATTTTTACCGATATAAATTCAAAGACATATTTGATAGTTCCCGTATGAGGGTAAGATAAGATAGAAGGTGGAGTTCAATAGCTTATAACCTTTTTAAGATTTAGAGTTTGGTTTTTCAAATGTCTCTTTCATCTTTACATATTAATTACTTATCAATAAGTAATTTTAAAAGAGAGTATCATATGGTCGATTATATCCTTGTTCGCGGTAGCTAACTCAACCTAGGAGTCCGCTCACCCCTACTCCAGTCCCCGAGCTCCTCCCCAGACCCAGGATTTTCTCTACTGTAAATAAACTCCTTTATAACAGGCAGAGAAGCCTTTACAACTTAACCACTATCTATTTATCTTGAAGCGTCATACACACGTAATCTTCTCAAAATAAAACAGAAAAATACAAATCACAAGAACTATCTTGGAGCGTAACACCTAGTCACATCTTCAAGAATTTGCACACTCTTTGGTGGACTATGTACTTGTTCTTCTTTACTGGTCTCGGATCTTAGGTCTTAGGTCTTAGGTCTTTCCTTTTCCTCATGGTACAAAGGCTACTAACTCCCCGTTAGTATGCTTGAGACTTGGGCGTGAACAAGGATCACCTTACTTCACTTCACCTCACTGCAAAGAAAAGAATACAAGCAACAATATATTCAAGATATATAAAGTTTGGCTTTCGTCACGGTAATATGCGTTAAAGTTGTTTTGGAAAATATAAAAGAGTCGGGAAAAATCACAAGCAGGATTCTTCACACTAGCATGCAAGAAAAGAAAGTAACGTGAATGCAACACACACGAACAAGTATTTAAACACGCAACACTATTACATATTCAGTTTTCGCCACGCTATTACCCGTTAAACTAAACGCACATGTTCGGACTAATTTAAACACACGAACAAGTAAATATAAGGAACTTGGTTTCGTGAGAAAGTAGTTCTAAATAGTCTTCTTTCGTAAAGTCATGCATTTGATTTTAAAATCAAGATTAAATCAAGGACTAAGTCAAACAAGAAAAGATAATAAACTTTGAAATGATTCAAAATATAAATCTAGTATAATCCCTCGAGGTATAAACAAGATCGCTCACTTTTAAAACACGAATAAAGAGATAGTTTATACGGTCTTTAAAAATCCGAATCACATCTTCGAATCGAAGGACTTTAGAAATGCTTATATGACTTTATAAGCAGCCCAAAAAATCCTTACAAGTTGTCAAACATACACTACACTAATAAACTTCAAGAACAAGTGTATTTAGTGACAAAATGTACGTAAACGCGAATATAAGTATATAAAATAATAAATCAAAACAAGGAGCACAATATACACAAGATATATTCGTTGCGCGTGTGTGTGTGTGTGTATGTGTGTGTGTATAAGAGACTAGACTTACAACCCTTGAGATCTAGGAAGAAATCAAGTGAAAAAGCTATTAACGAAGCCAAAAACACACGAAAAGGTCGCCGAAAAATGGCTGAAAAGGATATTCAAGATCTGACTTTTCTTGGGCTCCTATAGTCAATTATACACTGCCTAACTAGGGTATGGAGGCTGCCTCAACAAGGGTGACATAAGTTGTGTGTATATGAGCAAGAATGGTGAAGAAAAACAAGCCAAAATGATGTTAAATCATGAACTAAAAAGGGCTTACACTCAAGAAATGTTTTGCACTTTAAAGGAAATAGGTTTTGTATTTGTAAGAGAGTTTCTTCAGCATTTCTTTGGCTCAAAAAGGATTGAGAAAATGAAGTGAGTTTGGCTTTCTTTTATAGCCAAAAAGTAAGATATTTTAGCTTAAAAACTGAGCAAACTTACATTAATAAAGCAATGGAAAGTGGGAGCTGGTCTATACACCTCATATACAGCTGGGAGAATTCAAATTTGCAAAGAAACAAGTGCCCACACATTTTTACCATTTTAGAAAAGAATAAAACTTTCTTACGCGTATATTGATGAATAAAAATGCGATTTATGATATAAACCAAAAAATATCTCAAAAAATATGAAATTTTGGAAATTCTCAAGAAATGTTCCGAGAGGACTATGATCAAAATTTCACCTTGAAATGAGTTAACCTTCTATGACTTCTAAGCAACCATTAAATCAATTATGTATCCAAAATTTCCGAAAACTTCAAACATGATAGAAATGAAGATATGAAGGATAAATTCCAAGTTTCAAGTCTAAAGTCAAGTAAAAGTATTTTTACAGATTTTTTGAACGTTAAATTAGCCTTCTAGAGCCACTGTAAAATTCATTTGTCCTTTTCGACAAGTTAGACAAATGTTTTGACTCGACATAAACTCAAACATAATATTCCTTATGAAATAATGACTATGAGATCCGAGGAATAGTTAAGTTTGAATTAAAAATGATTTTATCTAGAAAAATAAAGATTTACGGATATTTTGGAATAAAATCTATTTTTTGATATTTTGGCACTTAAAATTGAATATATATTTAATAAATATACTCAATATATTTGAGAATAAAATATTTAGGCAAAACACTCTTTTAAATAATTTGCGCAAGTTTGGCTCGTAAAAGTAGTGTTTAACATTTCTCGGTTTTCGTGCCTTTAGCCGCTGCCAAACTTTCGTTGAGGAATATATCCTTTAATTTATATATCTATACTAATTCCATGTCATATAAAGTGTGCCAGAAAATATTTTAAATCAGTTTAACCACTTTGACATAGTTCAACTCGATTCCCGAAAAGTGCCACAGAGCAAGTCCATTTGATGTGAACTCACTACGCCATAGATGGCATAAAGCAACACAAAAACTATGTCTCTGTAGACCCCATTTTATATTGCTATAGGCCAAAAAAGGCAATAACAACACCATAGTTGTGTTGGGTAGTTAGTATATGTGCCTATAGCAATAGCAAAACAGGTCTCACCTAACCCAGCCTCAACTATTACAATAGACCACTACAGAAGTGGGAATTGCATCCTACAGCCACAAAATTTTTTTGTTACAATAGATGTTCTTATTTCTATAAAAAAAAAGGTGGGCCCCACAAATTTGGGGCCTAAATTTATGCGGGGCCCACATAAATAATTTTAAAATTCATATTCAATAGTTTTTGGTCCTTGTTTTTCCTTTAATTTTCACAAATACAATATTAAATAGACAAATATTGAAATCTAAAATAGAAATGAAAATATTCCAGGAATAATTAGATTAACAACTCATTTAAATTAATAAATATAAACTTGTGAATTATTACAACCAATGAATCAAGTTCTGTAAAAACTACATTCTAATATCAGCAATTCTATAAAGGTAAGAAATCTTGTAAGCATCATATCTATGTTGGTATCTAAATAGAAGAATGTCAAATCTATGTTGTCGTTTCTTGTAAAGTTGTCGGCTGTGGTAAAATCATTTATTGTCTATGCATCCAAATCTCGAGAAACACAAAGAAACATGTCCCAATGACCTTAAAGAAGTCTGCCAGAAATGTAACATCTAGCTAGCAATCATAGATACAAATGATGGTGCCAGAAATGTAGCCTGTCGAAGAAGATAGATGATCAATTTATCAGATGAAACTAAGTTGGAAATATAAAAACATCATCCTAACATTACTAGTTTGTAGATTAACATTACTAGTTGTAGATTATCAGGCTCCAAATAAAACACCTTGTCCAATCAGCAAAAGACAAGCTACTGAATAAATAAATTAGGTTAAGAAATAAATTAAAACATTGGCAACATATGTACAACTATTATGAACAAATTGTAACATGTAAATTTTACAAAAACCATGAACATGAGAGACTTTGATCTTCTCCAAGTTCTAAGCTAGCTTTTCCAGGCCGATGTAAGTAAAATATCTGTAGGGTGATTTTAACATTACTGAATGGCTGGAAGGTTATCATAATATCAATGTTTAACCACAATACAAACCTAGGGGAATCAAAAAATATCAAATGACCATATCTTGAAAGACTTAACCCAAAGTACCAAACAAACTAAATACAAGGTCTATGAATTTATTTATAAGCATATATGTAAAAATATCCTCAGATAGATTACTAGATATGTCCTATGACAATTTCCATATTTACTGTATCCTTACGGTAACCAATGATAGATAACATTATGAAATTTATAAACCCATGTTATTAAGTAAGCATGTATCATATATTTACCTGATGGACAATATTAAGAGCAAAATTATAAAATTTATAAACCCATGTTATTAAGTAAGCATGTATCATACATTTACCTGATGGGCAATATTAAGAGCCAAATTATAACGGATAAATGTACATACCTAACGTCAATGTACTTGAAATATTTTGATTCAAGCAAGGGCAACAAAACATCAATGTCTGAACTAGAATTAACCTGCAATTATAGTGAATAAATTCACTAAAAGCATCAAGTACAACACGAAAAACACAAATAAAAAAAAACACAACCATCTCAGAACTGGTGATTTCCAACTCAGCCATCCCAAAACACAGAGTTACAAAATTTAAAAAAAAAATTGAAATTGAGTTACAACATGACAATAAAATTAAAATACAAATACGGAGACTTATAATAGCAACTATGAATTTCTGAAAAATAATCGAATGAAACTTTCCTCCTTCATTAAAAACTTTAACAAACTTCATTATGGTGTTAAGAATCAATTTTTATGTAACGCCCCCAATTCCGTGGCCAGAGGATTTGGTCGTCAAACTGAAATCTCAACCAAATAGACCTGTTTAACAATTAAACAATCTCCGATTACTGGCCAACAATTGAAATATAACATCAGACCCCAACTAAACCAAGATCTTTTAAGTTACAGTTCTAGAAACAAGAAACCAAAATCTATAAATAAGACCTTCATTTTTCTTTTATTACACTTTTCAATAATTTACAAACTCCAAGCTTTACCCACTAGTATAACTTCGAAAAGAAGTATACTAGGACCAACTAAAATGATAAGATAAATAATATAATTACAAACAACTTAATACAATAACACTTACTCTATTTCGAGAACTCTGGCCCCACCATCTTCATAAAGGCATCCTTTTCTTCTCTTTCTGAACTATGCAGCTAAATTTTGCCAATCTAACTCTCATTGGAAGGTTAATTTAAAACAGGCAAGTATAAGCGAAAGAAATGCTCAGCAAGTATAACAAGAGCATAATATGACAGTTCAAAACAGTTTTGAATAAAACTGATATCTGCTATAAAGCAGAACTTTTATAACCATAAATTTCTTTGGAGCAAAGAAATGGTCAAGGAATTCAATATTTAATTCCTTAACAGTCTCCAAAATCATTTTCATATTTTTCATCACTTTTTCCTCATAAATCTTTTGATAGTTAAGCAACTGAGGATTTAACAATAATCTAATCTCAACAAGAATTGGAGTTCATAAAACAATATCCACAGTAATATCTGAAAGACAGATAAACAACAATATCTTAACTAGAAATAAAGCTATTATAAGCTTTAATAGTAAACGATAAGTTCTAGATTGGTCTTTCACAGACGGACATCCTATTACAGCTGATCAGATTCCCGTAATAGTACTGGATCCTGCTACGTAGAAGCAAATCCAAAACATAGGTACCAAATAAAAGGCAACACGTTGGCCTTTGGCAAAAAGTGATATTATAAATATTTCATATTCATATAATACCTAGCCCACGCTGGACCGCCGTCAACGGCCGCTTACGCTAGTAATCCAATCTTAAACTAATTTTCCTTAAAGGAATCGAATCAATCGAAATCCTTATTTCAATAACTCCCCATTTCACATGGTCCGGAGTAATCACAACAACTGCTAGCGATATAACTAGAATAATTAGTTATTCGCTAAATCACACAACGAAATACTATTTATATAGAGTATTTTTGGATAGCATAGTTATTCACTATCTATCAAAAAAGAAATTTTCTTCTAGTAGAATAATTACCAGAATAACATGATGTCAATAATCCGTTGATTTTCTGGACACAATGTCCCACAAGAATATTTTATAAAACAATGTTCGTGGATATAAAATCCCTTTATTTGTTTAATTATACTACAAAGTAGCATTTGCATAACTAGAATATTACATTTTGATATGTAAAACATTTAACTATTCTGGAAGTAGAATAGTGGGGAAAATACTTGCCTTTGGTCCTTAGCAATTATGCACACTCGCAACTTACACAATCATCTTATTCTGACGTCTCGTGACATCACCAACTTCATTCCAATAACTTTTTAATTTGCCGTTCCTACGAGCGCTAACAGCCTGACATGCAATCTCAGTCAATTTCTCTTTATCCAATCTGTCTGGTCCTGATAATCTCGAATGACTCGCATCTATAACCAAAAGATATCACTTTAATCGTCTAAACAAGAAATATTCGATGAACTGCTCGCTTACAATTCTATCGTCAACCCATACGATTAACTCTTATACGGAGCAATCACAGGAATCAAATAAACACACAACTACCAGCAGTTGAGCACATAAACATGTAATGCACGTAAGCACATAATTCACATAGCACGTAAACACATAAGCCATTTAATAAGTAACTCTCGGCAAACGATTTAGTTTGGTGTGTTTAAAGTCAAAATCGGCTCAAAACATAACTTTTCGGTAAACACCTAACTCAGAAATGATTGCAAAATACTTGACATTTTGTTACAAAAGAAATTGGGTCTCGAAAGTATTTTGAGTAAAAGCCAGATATTTTTCTGAGTCCGTAGGCGTTCGTTTCGTCCAAATCGGACAAACGGTTGAATTGTTATTGAATTATTACAAATAAATCAATTAATAATTAAAAGCTTTTTTTTCTCTCTCGGTCTCTCTCTAACAATTCTCTCTCTCATAAACCCTAGCCTCCAGTAAAGATTTTTGAGGGGGCTTTCATCGGTTTTTCACCGGTGATAAGCCCCAATTCCTTTATTATTTAGTTTTCTTGTTCAAGGTCTTATCTTTTTTAATAAGTTCCCAATTTATTTGGGTTTTGTTAGTCTCTCCTTGTGAGAGTTTTTTTAGTCTCTCCTTGTGAGAGTTTTGGTTTTGTTTTGGTGTGTTTTGGTGTTCTTCATGGCTGAGGTTATAGATCGGTATGATTTTCATGGGTTTGATTCAGGGATGAAGGTTATTATGGGATCGCATCTATGGACGATTGTTCAGAAGAGTCGGATAAATACAAGTACATACATTCAAATCATCTTCAAATTCAAATCGCTTGGTTGCCTCTCCAACAAAGAAGGATTCAACAGCCGATCTCATTATACAATTGTGTAAGATTATATTGATCTTTTTAAGCACTTTGATAATGTGCTAGTAGAGTATGTTCATAGGTCTGCGAATGTTGTAGCCCATACATTAGTAAGAGTTACTCATTATATGTCAGACTTCCAGGAGTGGTTTAATTTTGCTCCGGATATTATTTCTGATGTACTGATGATTGATTTGATTTAATATAAGCAAGTACTTTTGTTCCAAAAAAAAATCAATTAATAATGAAATTAATCGATTTATTGAATTAATAATCAATAAACAATTACAAAAATATTTCCTGATTCTTAAAAATCAATTAAACTATTTCTTTCAAATTTAAAATAATTAAATTACAATTAATTAGATTTTAATTAATAATTAACTAATAAAATTAATCAATTAAATGAATTTAATCAATTAATAAACTAATTAATTATTTAACTAACATAAATTAATAGTAATTAAATTAAATCAATCCGAAATTATGAAATAATATAATTGTATTTTTAACATCTTACTTAACCAAATTAATTAACCATTAAACATAATTAATTTGGATTAGTTAAACAACATGATTTTTAAATTATTTTTAAATTAAATTCCAAAAGCAGAATTCAATTTGGGGTTAGGGCTTTAGGGAATCAAAACCGGGTCGGGGCTTTTGGGTTAACGGGTTACCAAGAACCCATCCGGGTCCTCAAGAACACCGGACGGAATCTGGGTTTGTGCCTAGAATCCGATGACTTGACGGACGCCGGCGAGCACAAGTTTGAGGGCTAAAACAATCTGTTTTCTTTTATTTCTCATGCCAAACACATCCTTCTACTCACTATAGCTCATATACACCCTACAAGATCATTAACAACTACCAGTTCTTGATATCCAGCTAAAGAAACCATGGAAACCGGCGATAGCTTCAATAATCTGGCAAAATCGCGATTTCATCCTATTCTTAACCATAATTAGCGATTAACATATGAAATTAAAGCTTTAATTACACAGAAACTATTCCTAACATCAAATCTTATATACGAATAACAACCAAATCAGAAAATCAAAAATAAAAACCTTAAGAACTTAAGAACTCGGCTTCTACAATCCGGCTATCAATCACCAACAAAAATTATATGAAACGACTCTAATAACTATGGCAAAGCTATTACCAACATCAAAATCATTGACCGATTTCGGTTTAAAAATGAAAATTCGAAGAATCAAAAATATCCAACCATATTAAATGATTCGAGTATCAAAAGATAGAGCTCGTCAAGAGCTTTGATTTGGCAGGTAAATCGCCAAGAACGACTACTTAATCTTCTTGAAATCGTTGGATAAAGCTAAGAACAATTTTTTTCCCACAAAATCGAGTTTATCTGATGTATTTTCTAATTTCTCTAAATTTTAAATAGGATTAATGGCCTATTTATACTTATGTAAAAATAAAGTCCCACTAACGAAATAAACGATGTTTAGATCGTTTAATCAAAATAAAATGATCCTGGATAATTATTTACGGGAAACATTTATTAAAATATTATTTTTAATAAAATATAAAAATTTTACTAAAATTACCCAAAAATAACGTACGCTTTAAAGGTACAAACGTATTGAGCTGACAAACCATTTTTAATTTTATAAAACTAAAATTACAAATTTTGTAGGGTTTGACGTCCTGGTAGGGGCCCTGTCCGATAACTTTTATTAAATCGATATATTTTCTAAATTAACAACAAACCCCGAAAATAATTGTAAAATAGGCCACCTCACGCAAAACGATTCAAAACACGTACATGGCACATTCGCTAATATAAACGACTCTAAGTAACATCTAATCTCATATATTCACATTTAAAACATGCAACAATTATCCGAAAATATCCTGGTCCTTTCGCGACCATAAATAAAAATTATCACGTAATATTTTATGGCCACAAATATTTTAATTTATATAAACACATAATATTTCATTTAACACGCAATTAAGCGATCAGAAAATATTCAATTAAATTTTGTCACTGCTCACTAGATACTAGGGTGGACACAGATAAAATACTAGTAAAAATATAAATATTTAATATTTAAAGGACATAATTAAATATGTCCAAAAATTCTAAAATAATAAATTTATTACAAATATGCATATTCCACATTCTAGAATATTTTTATATTCGCAATAGATAAACTTTTGATGCGGATAAAAATATCCACTCGATCCGTAACATATTAAAATGAGCTTACTTTACTCATACTGATAAAACAATCGGCTTTTAATAAAATTTGAAAAATAGTAAAAGTATTTATATATTTTCAAGAGACCGACAGGGATGGATACAACACTAACGATTATCACAGTGAGCATGTTAAGGACAGAAAACACCACATAGGAATAAAATAGCCAAAATTTTATTCCTCTCACAATAGAAAAATCACATAAAAGCATTCACATAATAATAAAATGATTCCCGAAAATACAGGATATTACATTTTAGAAACAAAATAAACAAAATCAAATAATATACAATACAGATAGCAACAGTAATATTGGCAAAAGAATTACTTATGGGTGGCCTCACAACTTACCAAGTGAGATAAAAAAACACAGAAGAAACAATAAGAGTTTTCTTGGAATAAGACGGAATTGTGGGAAGCAATGGAGTGAAGAAAGACTGAAGAGAGAGGAAAGATAGCATAGAATACATATTCGAGAACCTACTTTAATACATGCCAATAAATTAATTAGTAATATATCATGCGGCTATTAAGGATGTAAAATTGCGAAACAATAACTTTCAATCACTAGTTAAACTATGCACAAATTTTTCTGTAGAATAACTTTAAAATTTAAACAAACACTTTCAATAAAAGGTTTATAAAAATACTCTAATACGAATTGATGATTTCGTAGACATATAACTTAGTGCTCCAAACATATATTCTACCTATGTTTCATAGCTTTACAGGTCTTTATTTCCAAGGTGATTTCGGATACTCATTTTCCTGCAAACAAACCCCACAAAATCAACACCTAGTTCATATTTCCTCCAAAACCAAAAACAAAAACAAAAGAAAAGACTTAATTCAATCAAATTCAATCTCAGCCGGCCTTCCAGGTTTAACCATTGGATAACAAATCGGAGGCATGTGAAAATCATCAATAGCTCGAAAAAGGATATCCTTAAGTTAAGTATCATATAGTTACAAAGAAAAAAATAACTAAGTATCAAAAACTTGCTATAATAAAAAGAGACAAATTTCACTTTAGCACTAACTACAACCTACACTTATATATACATATATATATATATATATAAGGGAGCATTCTGAACAGAACTTTTGTATATGAGAAAACCGGGAGACCAGCTTTAAAATCGTTGATTGGATTTTTAATCCAGTGGCTATCAATTATTACAATTTAATTTATTAAAAAATCATTTACTGCCATTTATTTTTGGACAAACAGTAATAACATGTTATGCCTTCCTAATTTAAAACAATATTAGAATCAATCTATATCTTGTATAATCAATCAAAGACATCAATCACAGACCTGTGCTAATCTATCCAAAATCACTCACAATCAATCAAGACTGACTTAAAGCTATGTATTTATTTATGGGAACACATTACATGCATAATACGCGTGTTATATTTCAAACAGCATATTCTTTAATTTGTATTAGTATTGTTAATTAAAGGAGGAGTACCGATGTGGCCTGTATAAGAAACATGTCACTGCGGTAAGTGTTCTTAGAGGTGTTCTTAGAGATGTTGTGGAGGTGGTATGCAGGTCGTGTTCTTAGAGATGTTCTTGAAAGTGGTACTTGCAGATGTTGTAGTTTTCACATGTCGCATTTGTAGATGTAATATCTTAATAAAATTTAAAATGAATCCAAAGTAGCTACGTGATGACCATATATGAAATATACATATATAATTTTACATATATAATTTAAAACAAACATGGTGTTCTGGAAAATGTTGAATCAGACATTCATTCAAATCTCCACTTTAAACACACATATATATACAAACCATGAACTGAGATCGGCTCTGTATGTTTAATACCGTGTACATGTAAAGATACTAATAACATGCCATAAATAAAAACCCTTCCTGATTTAAAATAATATCAAAATTAATCATATATCTTCCATAATCAATCAAAGACATATTTCCTTAATCACTGGATCAATCAGGATATTTTTATGGAAACACGTTAGAAGCGTAGTACGTGTGTTTATATTTCAGTATCGTGGTGGTCTTATTATATATACGATAGTGGCCAGTATTAGTGATTAAAAAGTATTCATGTAGGTGTTCTTAGGGATGTTCTTGGAGGTGGTACCATGGTGTAGTTTGCACATGTGGGCATTTGCAGATGCAACATTTTTACATGGTGTAAATCATCATAGAAGTGATATTTATATCACCAACAACCTAAGAAGAAGTAAAAAGTTTTTAACATTGTTCTTGGAGCTATAAACCATACAAATTTTTATTTTTGATAATATTTATTCATATTAGTGATTTATACTTAAATCACACAATCTTATAAATTTATTTATTTTTCTTGAAAATCGAATAAAGCTAATTATTTTATTTTTTGGAAATAGAAAAAGAATGATTTCAATATTTATATGTTTCTCTGCATAGATTTTTAGTTACGTTCAACTAAAAGATGAGAATTTGTAGCATTTTCTACAAAGTCGGAAATTTCAATTTCCATTAAATATCTTATTTTGTACAATCTCATTCATTTGAACAAAAAAAATATACTATAGTTTATATCAAAACACCTAATAGAATCTTAAACTAAATGTTAATACATCTCTATGTGGCGATTTTAAATTATTCATTAATAAAACTGGGATAAAATAGGGATCATTTTTATTTCAATGAATAAAACCAAATACACATATCATAATCTTATAATATTAAATAAAATTAGAATAACTAATATATCAATCAACAACATTTAAAAATCTTGTAATTTTTGTCTTGTAAAAAATTGGATAACAAAATAACTCAAAATTTTAATAAAAAACTTAATGGAATCTTAGCGTATCCTCCTCTAAAAATTGATCTTAATGCAATGTCTCTTTTAATATTTTTAGAGAATCTCTGTAGTCTTTCGTAAAATTATTACCAATAAATAATGAATATATTTTGAAAATTTTACTATTGAAATTATTCAAACTAATATAGGAAAAAATTCAAAAAATATTCATGAAAATTATGTGAAGCACCTCATAGTATTTTTTTTTATTTTTAAAATTAATTAGTTATAATTTTTATTTTTTAATTTTAATATTAGCATCTTAAGATTTGAAAATTTTGATTATAAGACAAATGAAATTGTTAGAAAATATTGTATTGAAACAATAAGAAACACTTAAAAAAATATTTTACAAAAAAAAATTTAAGAGATTCTTGTTATATAAATATTTGATATTTAAAAGATTCTTTTAAGTATATCTTAAATTTATTAATAATTAACAATAAATGCTCTGTATAAGAATCTCTGAAAGAAAGTATATAGTCAAACTAATATAAGAAATTATATGTTTCCTGCATAGATTTTTAGTTACGTTATGAGAATTGTAGCATTTTCTACAAAGTCCAAAATTTCAATTTCCATTAAATAACTTGTTTTATACAATCTCATTCATTTGACAAAAAAATATACTATAGTTTATATCAAAACACCTAATAGAATCTAATAATGTTAATACATCTCTTTGTGGCAAATTTAAATTATTCATTGATAAAATTGGGATAAAATAAGGATCATTATTTTTTCAATGAATAAAACCAACTACACATATCATAATCTTAAAATATTAAATAATAGTAGAATAACTAATATATCAATCAACAACATTTAAAAATCTTATAATTTTGTCTTCTAAAAAATTGGATAATAAAATAACTCAAAATTTTAATATAAACACTTAATGGAATCTTAGGATCTCCTCATCTTAAAATTGATCCTTTTTTTCTTTTCTTTTTTTGATAAAAAGCTGGAAATTTTATTAAAACAATAAGTCCTTCTCCATACAATTTCGCACTCCAATACTTACATACCACCTATCAAAGCTACAACCTGGATATAAATATGACTCCCTGGCAAGTTGATGGGCAACCATATTTACAGATCGTTTCACAAATACCAAATCAACTTTGTTTAAATAATGTAGAGCATTTCTACACTCTAACTAGCGTTCAGAATCTTGATCTCATAGGAGTTTTGCTTCTGATTGCTTGGATCGCCACAAGACAATCAAACTCCACTGTGATCTTCTGCCAGTTTGCATTCTTAATCCAACTTAGAGCCTCTTTGATTGCCAAGGCTTCAGCTTACAAAGGAGATAGTAACTCATGGTACACCCCAGCTTTAGCTTTGATAAGAGAACCCTCAGAATCCCTTGCAACCAGACCATACCCAACCTCACCTCGATCCTCGAAGATAGCCGCGTCACCTGATACCTTAACTGAATTTGATTGAGGTCTTTCCCAGAATATGGCTCCATCTCCTGTAGTCTACGGTTGAAGATGGACATTTGTAGATCTGTTCGGGGACAATGTCCATTGTGTAAGGTATTGCTTCGCTGCACCAACTATTCGATTCACTAATGATGGTTTTTGCTTCCACAGCTTCAGCTCTTTGTTTGGAATTCCCTGAGTTTAAAATCTCCCACATCCATACCATAAAATCCATAGTATGACCCCATTGAATATTTGGATTTAGAATCCCCCAACATTGAGCAGCAACAGGGCATAAAAGGAGGCTATGCGTAACATCCTCAATAGCACTATGACAAACCCGACATACCAGCTGCACAGGGACATGCTTTGAGTGCAGCTGGGTTAGAGTAAGTAAACACCCAGTCAGAGCACGCCAAACCAGATTACAAGCTTTAGGAGGTGCTTTTGCCCGCCAAAGTTTGTTCCAAATGCTATTCCTGTCCTCCATATGCCATCCCCCTTTCTGCAGTTGTAACCATTTATACGCACTCTTTACAGAGTATAAACCCGTATGTTCAAACCTCCAGTATAGATTATCTTCAGTAATCGATGCATCCAGCTGAATTTCAAGAATTTTTTGTTGATCCCTGCTATCGATGCAGCAGCAATCGTCTGGGATATATATATATATATATATGGCAGATATATGCAACAATTTTTCTTGCATACAAGAAAAATCAAACCCAAGCCTAACTCGAAGTCTAATTGAATCCAAATCCTACTCGAAACCAAATTGAACCCAAAACTCTTAAATCAAACTCGAATCTGTTGCTGGAATATATTTCGACCCTTGAACATAGCTTGTATTTTGAGAGAGTGAAGTAGGCTGAGAGCGGAGAAAGAGATAAGTGAGACTGTAGTGGAGTGGAGTGGAGGAATTTTCATTTGCCGCTCTTGCCAAAGGTATTAGCAGCCCAACCCAAAATTTAGCGGTCCAACCCGATTTTTTGTTTTTAATTTTTTCGATTCTTTTAAATATTATAATATTTTTTAAAATCTACACATAATTGTTATAGTAAATTTTTTACTTTAATAAATATGTAAAATGTCATAGTTTACAAGGTATTACTTTCTATAATAAATATTTTAGTGATTTTAATCAAAAAATTATTACTTTTGATACCAAGTAAAATATATTCAATTTAAATATATTAAAAAATTAATATTCATAAAATATAAAAGATTTATTTATTTAGTGGACTATTACTTGCTAATAAAATTTCATAAATTATTTTATAAATCAATTAGTTTTAAGGATAAGTAAATAATTATTTATTTTTTTTGAAACAAACGTCAACTTCCAATACTAAGAAATATCAAACAAAAGAAATATCAAAAAAAAAAAAAACAACAAAAAAAAAAAAAAAATA
>PHNY01252934.1:1655-17473 GCA_003724115.2 Anethum foeniculum
GTTTTGCTCTGATACACCTGAGTTTTTCTTGTTATATCAACTTGGTGTCAGACAAATACCATTTGGTTTTGGAGTTGAGTTGAGATTGAGGTAGATAGTGCCAAGCAGCACCACATAAGGAATGAATGGTCAACCCTACAGCTTTGTCTCTCAGTAAAGTAGTGGAGTATTGAATCCAAGAGACATCTGTAAGCCCATCTGTATTCTCTCAAAGGAATATGGAGGTGAAAAGGCATATAAACTGTTACTAGGTGCATTCTCCCAACAGAATGTAATTTATTAAAATTCGCCTGTCAACCAGGGCATCTGAATGAGAATCTAAAATTTCCTATGCAAAAGTGAGATTCACACACAAGGAAGGTATTGACGTAGTAATTGTTCTTAAACCATTTCAAGGTCAATGACAATGGCTGAATTGTTCATCTTGGACATAACACCAATAATTATACCTAAATTTTGACAAAAATTAAGATAAAAGTATCCAAATTTTATAGTACTCCCTCTGTCCATGAGCTGGTTTGACTAGCAGCATATTTTTTTAAAAAAATAATATTTGACTTTCACGTGAATCAACAAAAATGAGATAGTAAATGTTAAAGTAAATATATTATATGAATGTGTGCTTGTGATAATTTTAAATTAATGTTAATTTTTTTTGAATATTTAAAAAAGGAAAGTGACTAATGTGAGTAGTAATTTTCTTTGATAAAGCAGTAAATACGTAATTTCATTTTGTTTAATTTTTTACATTAAATCTAAAGAAATAGGAAAAATGAAATCAAATTATAAAATTTAACATTAATAACAAATAAAAAGGTTAAATTTAGCTAAAACAGAAAAAAGAGGTTGAAGTCCTAGTCAATTGACCGGTTTCAATTCCTTTAAACGTCTCTCCACTATTGTTTTTAATCAGAAACACGCTCTGTAAAAGCAAACTCGCACGTCCTTTTTCTCCTGCTTTAAACCCCTCCCAAGTCCCACACTAAAAATATGCGCAGGTTCTTTAGCAGAGGCTCAGGCGATGACTCACCGGCGACTCCTTCGCCGGAGCCAGCGCCTTACTCACCTTACACAGCCACACCGCCTGTTCCGTCAGGTCCTCCGAGAGCGATCCGTCTGGTTTACTGTGACGAGAATGGAAAGTTCAGGATGGATCCGGAGGCTGTTGCGGTGCTTCAGCTTCTCAAGGAGCCTGTTGGCGTTGTTTCTGTTTGCGGTCGGGCTCGTCAGGGCAAGAGCTTCATTCTCAATCAGGTTCATTGCCTTTCGATTACTGTTTGTTATTGTTATTTTATTTCAATTTTAGGGTTTAGTTTTTTAAATTGGTTAAGCTGAGTTAGGGGAATTTGAATTTTTATGCTCGCACACGTGACTCTATTGAGACTTGAATTCTGTAGGATCAATGTTTGAATTGCGCTGTGTTTAACTTTTTTCGGAAATGTGTTAGGGTAGGGGTTAGGAATTCAAAATTGGTAAAGGTGAATTGTGAAATTTGAATTATGAAGCGTGCCTCGACTGACTTCAACTCTCGACTTGTTATGTACCCATATATTAACATGTAGGATCAATATTTGAATTGCGGTGTGTTAAATTTTTTTTATCTGGATACTGATTTAGTTTTATGGTTTTGTGTTAGTTAATTAGGTTTTGAGAGTTCTGTTTTGTAAATTCTGTTGATCAGGTTCTTTGAAAACAATGTGTGGTGTTATAGAGACATTGTGGCTTTTCATTGAAGTTCCAGTTTTTGTTGTACTACATTTTACTAGTATTGGGAACAGTTTAACTCGTTGAGAGTAAGGTGATAAAGAAGAGAAATTTGTTATGATGATGATGCGATAATAAGATAAGAGTAAGTCCATGTGTACACTGATTGGCTGAGAGGCAAATAAAATATTAGAGGTTTTAACTGTTTTATTTCATAAAACTCAAAATTTGATAAATATATGACGATTACATGTCCTTTTATAGGAGTTAAACCATAATTTCGATAATAAGAAAGTGACATGATTTCCATAATTTCTTTGTGTTGATGTAAAGGTGAGGTGAGATAAAGGGTGCAGGTAACAGAGATGGTATCTTTAGTATTCTTTTGTTTGCTTGTTATAGTTTGGGTTTTATATGATAAAATACATGTTCACTTCAGGAGCTAGTACTGGTTTATATTTATGTATATACAGAGTTTAATAATACAGGTAATATTTTCAGATATGTCATTACTCTTAAGAACAATTAATAATGAACAACGTAAGCATATGTAAGCATACATATTAGTCTGAATCTTGGAAAATTTTAATTGTTTGCCGATTACAAACCTTGCTCATACAATTTCTGTGTTTTAGCTTCTTGGAAGGAGTAGTGGGTTCCAGGTGGCGTCAACTCATCGACCATGTACGAAAGGCCTTTGGCTGTGGAGCACTCCTCTTAGAAGGACTGCTCTTGATGGCACCGTATACAACTTGCTACTTTTAGATAGTGAAGGGATTGATGCGTACGATCAAACGGTTAGCTTTTACATTATTTGGATTTGATATCATGTTATCATTATGTTTGTTTGTTTTTCATTTTTAGGCTTTCTTATATCCCAAAGAAGTTATTTGGCTGTTGCCAGTTCTCTATTAGTATGTGTGTGTGTATTCCCACTATGGTTGCAACTACTTAACTTGATCTCTGTTTCACCCTGTTCAAGTACTTAATGAAGTTTCCTTTCTTTTACAATTCTGTTACCTAATTGTGTTTCTTTCTTTTTTTCCTCGGATTCCGTTGCAGGGAACTTACAGCACACAAATTTTTTCACTAGCTGTCCTATTATCGAGCATGTTCATATACAACCAGGTTGGAAAAAGTTACAGGAATTTGTATGAATTGTATTCTAAAATTTGGGATCTATCTTTTGTTCATGTGCTTATACAAAGTTTATCTTTTCCAGATCGGTGGAATTGATGAAGCATCTCTTGATCGTCTTTCCCTCGTCACTGAAATGAGTAAACGTATACGTGTTAGAGCCTCTGGGGAAAAAAGTACTGCTTCTGAGATTGGCCAGTTCTCTCCTATTTTTGTCTGGCTTCTAAGGGTAATGCTGTTTGTATGTATGTGCATCATATATAAACACATCCATCCCCCCCAAACACAACTTTTGTTAGTTTTTTTGGTTATCTAAATTGGTGGTCGTCTTGATTCATTTTGCATTTTAATTAGTGAGTTCATCCCTGTTAGTATTTTTTTTTTAATCTATTTACATACACTTGCAGGACTTCTATCTAGATTTGGTGGAGGATAATAGGAGAATAACACCTCGTGACTACTTGGAGATTGCTTTGAGGCCAGTCCAAGGTAGCAAGAGAGATGTGGCTGCTAAAAATGAGGTTGGTCATTAGGCTATATTATAGATTGAATAAACATATATGCTTGTGGTAATATGTCGATGTTGTAGTGAATGAAATAATTCATTGCTTATTGTATTATCAAAATTAAAGTTAATCTATCTTCTACTTGCGTTAATTTGTAATGCATACAAATAGAAGATAGTTATACTTCAACAACTAGAGTACTGTTCATAAACTATAATAGTACTATGATTTTGCATTTTGTTAATTTGTAATGTATACAAATAGGAGACACTTATACTTCAAAAAAAAGAATACTGTTCATAAACTACAATAATTGTTAGGATTTTACAATTATAAATTGAATTTGTGGTATAAATATATTTATTAATTGTAAAAAAGAGTATAATGTTCCTGAGATTACATGAGGCACGACACCGTACGTGTTGTACCACTACAAAAAGTAAGCAGCTCTAGCCTCTCGTTAAAAAAATGTATATAAGCTTATTATTAAAATATCTATCACTGTGTTACTTTTCTTATGTAATATATATTTTCTCATTGTCTTTATATTTAAAATTTTCTTTAAAAAGAATAAAGTTCTGTCATAAATATTAAACTTACTCTGCCATGACAATTTTTTCTCATGTTTTTTGAGTTAGATGAACCAGTTTTTATATCTAATAAATGGATTCGTAAATATTAATAATTTCTATAAATTATTATATGACATTTAAAGTTTAAATTTATAATATTAAAATGATAAATAATTAATATTAAAACATTTTAGTTCTCTTTTGAAAGATTAAAACATTTTAGTTAGCATCCTAATTTTTGCAATAACATGTATCCATCTTTGTTGAATATTAAAACTGATTAGTACCATGCTTACTACCATAATTCATCCTTTTAATTAATAATTTGAAAGCAATGGATTTACATTACTTATTGGTGACATATTACCCTGGTTCCTGCTACGATTCCACCTTAAAATAAGGAGAGAGAGGTTACCTAATAGGACAGTACGGTGTCGCTGCAAAGCACCACCTCTGGAAACTTCCCGAGGCAATCTCAGAAACAGAATTCTTTATAAAAAAAATTGATTTTTCTTTTTAATATATCCAGTTAGTTCAGTGAGTACTTCTGATTACTTCTAGATTACTTTAATTAATGCATTATACATTGACTCAAAAGATCAGGGTGGATCTGATTTGTTCAGCCTTGGCGAAAACTGGTGTTATTGCTAAACTAAGGAATCGGATTTAAATATGATGAATCAAAGGCACGTCAAAATACAAATAGAAACCTGGTTTCACATGTAAAAAAAATAAAGACTAGAGAGTTTGTTGGCATTGATGTGATGTTGGACAAAGTTAAGTAAAGGGTCGGAAAACAGGGATAAAACTTATAAGTGGAGAATTGGTAGTAACATAATTTAAGCCATAGATTTATTAAATACCCCAAAATTCATACAATTCATAATCTTCTTGATAATTTGTAATGCAAGACTTTATTTAGAAAGTTATGACTTTAAAGCACAGTAATTATTTTATATTCCTTTCCGATTCTGTTACCCGAAATCTTGAATATTTCTAATCTACTTACCTAATGAATTACAATTAATTTTATCCTGAATAATAGATTATTATATACGCAAATTAAGTCTGTATCACCATGCCCAAGGAGAAAACTGGAGTCGTACTTTTGCAACACAACTTACTTTTGGTTGCCAACATTTAGCACCAGTTATAGTTAGACTACCATGGATTTGCGTGAGTTCTGCTTAATTTTTTGCCTTCATTTGAGCTTTCTGTTTTTTATGCTTCTTTTAATTCTGAACTTAATGAATATTAGATCAGAGAATCCATTCGAGCCCTTTTTCCTGACAGAGAATGTTTCACCCTTGTGCGACCTTCAAACAACGAGAATGATCTCCAGAAACTTGATCAACTTCCTGTGAGTATCTCCCCCTGTCTTGCTAAATCATGAACTATATTCTGGTCAGTAACATTGGATGCAAAGATTTAACCTATATGAAATTTGCTTCCAACATGCAGTTGCACAAATTAAGGCCAGAATTTCGATCTGGTTTGGATGCTTTCACCACGTTCATTTTTGAGAGAGCTAGGCCAAAACAAATAGGAGGTACTGTAATGACAGGACCTATATTTGCCCGCATCACCCAGTCCTACCTAGATGCACTTAACAAAGGTGTGGTGCCAACAATAACATCTTCGTGGCAGGTTCGACTTATTTTTGGGCTCCACTATTTTTGATGTTTTTTTTTTGTTATACTCTTTTCCGCAATTTGCTTCTTCTGATTTATGGTGTTGTTTGATTTTGTGGTGTTGAATTGATAGTCTATATGCTGTACCAACATGTATAAGTACGTCATATAATTCAAAAACAAAACTGAACACCGCTACCACTTTATTGTTGCAGGTAGAATTTTATGAACAGGGTAATTTAATCATAAAAGGAATGCAAAATTCTTTTGTGTCATATATGTCGAGTACTACTGAAAGTATTACCTGTGTCTGGTTGGAAAATACATTTTGTTATCAAGCTAAATTCTTAGAGACTTGGAGGAAATTGGAATTTAGTTGTAGAATATAAAACCCTTTTATGGTTGTAGGACTGTTGGTAAATGATTTGGTCTGGTTTATTTGCAAAATCTAGCGGTTACAGGCAAAATATGAAAAAACAAGCTTAGCAATGCAATGTCAGCAACTAATATCTGGAGTCTAATATGTGAGCTCTTGACTTCAATTTCATTAGTGCAGGGAAAAACCTATAGTTTTCTGTTAATTAACTGTATTTTTTCTGCTATTTTCACCCGGTCAGTGTTTGTAGATAATTTATAGCTCAACTAAGACCAGCAGAAATGGAGATCCACTTAATGACCTAAAGCAGCAGCATGAACCTGCTTGACCACTAAACCAATTTATGGAACTATAATGGTAGATTACATGGTTATAATGCCACTGATTTTCAATCCCCCACTGAACACATATTTTTGAACATTCATGAAATTCCTACTATTAGAATGGTGTGTCTGTGTTTCTGTTCTATTTGAGAATGAAGTGAATAGAAGTGAAGCATGTACGAGATTTTAAGGAGATCTTTTTTTTTTTCCTTTATTTACTTTTTCATTCATTTAAGTATGTCTTTCTTTATATCTGTTGCATATCCTTATTTTGGGTTCAGAGAGCCGAAAAAATATTTGCTACAACAGAGTAGGACATGGAGATGTAGTCAATGCATCTTTTCACAATTTTTTTATGTTCTATTTGAGATGAATGTACAATAGTCCTGTTTGAACCTTATAAGTTCAGGAAAGTGTCAGAGAGCATATGTATGTTATATTTGAGGTGACTGTACAATTTTGACACTGCTAGTAAATGGTATCCTCTCCAAAATCCTTGTTTAAATCTTTTAACTTCCACAGAGTGTAGAGGAAGCAGAGTGTCAGAGAGCATATGATATAGCTGCTGAAGTATATGTGTCAACTTTTGACCGCTCTAAGCCGCCCGAGGAAGTAAGTTCTTGCTTTCCTTTTAATTAATTTGCAGATAGTATACAAATTAGTGTATTTATCTTCTAAATGGCTACAGGCTTCAATGAGAGAAGCACATGAAGAGGCAGTCCAAAAATCAATGGCTGCATTTGATGCAACTGCTGTAGGGTCAGGTTCTACCAGACAGAAACATGAACTACGTCTCAAGCACTTCTTGAGGAAGGCATTCGAGGTAAAAACTATGCTACTAGAGCTTGTCAGGCACTCTAGAAACAAGATTATTTGGAAAATGTTTTAAAACTGTGAAACCATTTTTTTTACATTTCATTTGGTTCATTTATCTTTGGCAAACTTTGAGAAAGGAAAGGTGTGGATTGCCTTTCAGATCTGGTATTCACAGTTTTTATTTATCTTTTCATCTACATTATGACCTCTTCAAATTGATACTTAAAAAACAAACAAATAAATTTCCACAATCACCAATGCATTGTAGGATAAATTGATGATTCTGAATACTAAAAGATAATACATTTTTAGAGACGTATGCTAATGCAATTCTCATATATAATATAAGTTTATAATCTCATAATATATGCATTTGACTTAAATAAGATCTTTTTAGCACAATATGACCTATTAATGTACTTGTATTATCTTAAATTCAATTTTTAGAGTTACCATTATTGCTGACATCACCAGAAACTTTATATTTTAGAACAATTAATTAATAAGCTTTGTCTAGGTTTTTCTATTCCTTATCTTATCAGAAGCTTTTCTGGGTACTTGTATTTGGTTGACTACAACACCATACTCACAGAATTTTAGCACTGATGCATGCCACTAATGATGGTTGCTAATGATGCAGGATTACATAAAGGACGCTTTCAGGGAGGCATCACTACAATGTGCAAATGCGATACAGAGTATGGAAAAAGATCTGAGGGCAGCTTGTAATGCTCCCAATGCCAGAGTAGATAGTGTCATTAAGGTAGTAATTATTTTTAGATCCACTGTAGATTTCAATTAATATTTTAAGTCATTTCTTACAGATTTATGAATATTATATCACTCATGTCTCACTATTTGGTTTCCTTTTTTGGTCCTCATTTTAATATGTTTCTTCACTTAATGGACTTAATGGACTCTACATATATACATAACTTGAAAAACATTTCTCAAGGATACCAAAATCATTTACCACAAAATATGCATGTCCTGAGCGCAACGTGCATATTCATTGAAATATTAATTCTGTTATCTGTGGGTGTATAATTAATTTCCCATTAAAATTGCCATACCGGTTCTAGATGGGCTTTTATCCAAAATACCGGAAATTTTGTGATTATAAACTCTGTTATCTGTGGGTGTATAACTAATTTCCCACTAAAATTGCCATACAGGTTCTAGATGGGCTTTTATCCAAATATGACGTCTCCTTTCATGGTCCAGAAAAATGGAGGAAGTGCACTATATTCTTGCAGCAAAGGTTTGTATTTGTTTCCTTTTTTCGTCAAGGATTTCACTAGAAGCTCAGCCTAAGGTTTCAGATTAGCTATTTATCTTTGCTATTGTTGTCTGAACATATATATAATGTGCTCTGTGGAGAACCAACCTACCGTAGACCTTCAGATCTAGACATATAACGAGTGAGTGGACAAAAATAAACTTTTTTTCTTTAATTTTAATTATTAGAATTTTTTGATTGGCGGCCAATCAGTTACCAAGGACAGAATCAGTTACCAAGGGCAGAATCTATACAAACGTAACACATCAACTATTCCTGAGATCACAATTTTAGGGATTTAAGCTAAACCAAATCAGTATTCCTAATATTACTCAGTGAACAGTACAATGAGCATTGCTAGGGAAATAGTGACCCCTTTTTTCAGTTATTTTAACAGACCCTAGATCTCCCTGCAATTTAGAATATGAAGGGGAAGCCCTCATACAATGCTGCAGGATGACAGTTAATTAATAAAATGATAGTTTTGGTGGACTTAACGCAAAAATACCTCTTGTATGGATCACAATCAATATCAAGAGAAACGTCTCAATTTCAAATATAAGATTACAGCTCTATAAGGAGTAAAGCCTTGAGTTAATAAATTACAATTAACTTTATTTCCAAATCACATAACTAAAGATAATTATAGATCATAATTTGATTCCTTGCTCTGCATCACACTTGTAATTCTGGGTGATGTCTGTAATGAATGTCTTTTAACAAATTTTTGTTTTTCTTAAAATGCATTGTAACCTCTTTCGTTAATGATCGCCCTCCTTAATTGAGGTTTGGTGCAATACTTTTTTCCTCATACTTGCACTCTCTCTTTGGTTTTTCTGATATGCTATAATCAATTTTTTTCCCTCTTTAGTTTGGAAGGTCCAGTTTCTGACCTTATTAAGAAGCAAATGGATCAAATTGGATCTGAGAAGAGTTCCATCATGTTGAAGTGCCGCTCAATTGAAGATAAGATGGGATTACTGAACAGGCAACTAGAAGCAAGTGAAAAGTATAAAACTGAATACTTAAAACGGTATGAGGATGCTATAAATGACAAGAAGAAGATCTCGGAAGACTATATGAACCGTATATCCAATCTGCAGAGCAAATGTAGCTCATTGGAAGAGAGATGTTCTAGCTTATCGAAGGCTGTCGATTCAGCTAGACATGAAGGGATGGAGTGGAAAAGAAAGTATGAAAACCTTTTATCGAAGCAGAAAGCAGAGGAAGATCAGGCCAGTTCTGAACTTGCGATTCTTAGGTCCAGGAGCAGTGCTGCTGAGGCAAGGTTAGCTGCTGCTCAGGAACAAAATAAATCTGCTCAAGATGAGGCAGGGGAGTGGAAAAGGAAGTACGACATTGCTGTGAGAGAAGCGAAAAATGCTCTAGAGAAGGCAGCAGCTGTACAGGAACGCTCAAACAAACAAACACAACTGAGGGTAGATGCTTTAAGAGATGAATTTTCTGTTGTACTTGCTGATAAGGTAAATTTACTTTTTTCCTAGTAACTAGACCTGCACTCTAAACATATCAGGTTGTATGTTGCAAGGACCAAGTGTTTCTCTTATTCTTGTCTATCAATGGAACTGCAGGAAATGGAATTGAAAGATAAGACAGCTAAGATTGAACATGCTGAACAGAGATTGACAACTCTAAGTTTGGAGGTGAAGGTAAGTTTTTGGTCCTCTCGCTTCAAACAGAAGCCACAAATTTACGTCTCCGTGATTTTGTTGCAACAGTCTTTAACTCCTTTTTTTGGTAAACCATTGTCAACATTCTGATTATAAAGAAGGCCTTGTAATTTGATTAATTTATTGGGGCCTGAACCGAGAACAACATATTATGTCTCAAATGCTGGCCCGTAAGTTGTAGTATGCTGTCAGTTGTACAGCAACAAGTTTGGTTTGAACATGTGGTTCACTATCCATTTATAAATTCTGGTGTTCTTGAATAAGACAGTGAAACTATAACCTCAGCTTAAAACTTTGATTCTCTCTAGGGAAATTATATCCTGAACCTATTAATATGATATCCTGTTGAACAAGTAGTAGGTAAAAAACTTTTACAGATGTGGACTACATTAATATATTTATTGAACAGGATTTGTTTTTCCCAGTAATTTGGCCAATAGAAAAAATATGAATTATTTCAATTGCCGACGTTAATATATGTGCTCATGTAAGCATCTCTTCTGCTTTTTTTTTGCAGACTGCAGAATCAAAGATCAAAAGCTATGAAATGGAGATAGTAAGCCTAAAGAATCAAATTAAGGACTTGGGGTTCAAATTAGAAACTGTAAAAGCCACTGCACAATCTTTTGAAAGAGAGGCTAGAACTATGGAACAGGAAAAAGTTCATTTAGAGGAGAAGTATCGCTCCGAGTTCAATCGGTTTGAGGAAGTCCAGAAGAGATGCAGAAATGCCGAGGGGGAAGCTAAACGAGCGACAGAGTTGGCTGATAATGCGCGAGCTGAAGCTGTCACTGCCCAGAAAGAGAAGAGTGATGCTCAAAGGATATCAATGGAAAGACAAAATCAAATTGAGAAGGCTAAGAGGCATCTTGAAAGTTTGGATAGGCAAAAAACAGACCTTGCTACTGAATTAGAGAGGTACAAAATTGCCGAGATGGATGCACGATCTAAAGTTGCAATGCTGGAAGCAAGGGTTGAAGAGAGGGAAAAAGAAATAGAATCATTATTGCTATCAAACAATGAACAGCGGGCAAATACTGTTCAAGTCCTTGAGAGTCTTTTGGAGACTGAACGTGCAGCACGTACAGAGGCAACAAACAGGGCAGAATCACTCTCTGTTCAGCTACAAGCTACGCAAGGAAAATTGGATTTACTTCAGCAGCAGATGACTACAGTTCGCCTTAATGAAACAGCACTGGACAGCAAGCTTAAAACTGCTTCCTGCAGTAAGCGGGTGAGAGTTGATGACTATGATGGGGGTATGGATTCTGTCCATGATATGGAACTCAACGACAGACCATTGAGAGGAAGTAAAAGGACGAGAAGTTCAACTAGCCCTCTACAGTTTACAAGAGAAGGTGGCAGTTCCGTATTTATGGGTGAAGAACAGAACAATAGCCAACAAACTAGTTCCGAAGACTACACAAAGTTCACAGTACAGAAACTTAAGCAAGAGCTCACAAAGCATAATTACGGTGCCGAAGTACTTGAACTTAAGAATCCAACCAAGAAGGATTTTGTCGCTCTCTATGAGAAATGTGTGCTACAGAAGTCGTAGATTTTATGTTATGGACTTGTTTAGGAAGGCAGGTACTGAGTGGTTAAGAAATAGGTAACATGACACCAAATTCATGTAAATTTTGGGATCATTATCGCCCAAGAATTTGTTGGTCTTGGTTAAATTTAGAAGCGGTTTTCTAAATATGCAGTCTCCCAAACTTGTTTGCCCGTTGCCCTTGTGCTCTGAGAGTTTCTTTGTGTTTTCTTTTTTTGTTTTCTTGGTTTTTTCTTTTTCGCATGCAGTATGTGTTTGTGTGGAGTTGCTTCCGGCTGTAAGATATGATCCCAATTGTAGTTTTATATTTGTGAAGCTCAGGATTTTTACTTGTGTAGTGATATTATTAACGACTTCATATGTGCTTGTATTATACATTTGTACTTGCAAATAAATCACCAGTGAATTTGGGGTCATTTTTGCATCACCTTCCCATGGTGATGGCGCCTCTTTTAGTTCCCCAGCGAAACATGGCTCGTCAAGATACGTTACAATCAAGTAGTTTAGTACCCAGACCCTGATTTCAAAGAAAGAATAGTTTTCTTAATAAAGCATGGGTTTCTTTACTTGGAAGTTAAACCAAAAAAAATACTGAAATTGATTGAAATATGACCAAAAACCCCCGTGTGATAATTGAAAAAAAAAAAAAAATCAACAGAAATTGTTTTGGAATTTTGAGCCTTGTAATATTAGATTTCTTAATTCCGCATAAAATGCTAGTGTGCATTTCTTCTTCTTTGTTAATCCTTAAAAATAAGAAAACAAATAATATGTATCGTCAACAATTTTTACAAAATAATAACGAAAAAATCAAGAATATGTTGTCAACTCAGAATACACAAAAAATAAAAATAAAATGAAAATACAATAATATTTGAAAAACTAATCTCTACCCATACTTGGAAAGTTTATGTTTAGCGCGGGAGAAATCTAGAAAGTTCCACGGCCTTCCGGACCTTCCAGTCCTGACATTATACAAGCATTCATATAAACATACATATACATCTACTAACATTATTTGTCTTAAATTCACTTACAAACCATCACAGCAGATTCAACCTATACTTACATACACACACACAACACAACATGGGTGTTGATTATTACAGGATATTAGAGGTAGATAAGGATGCAACAGATGATGATCTCAAGAAAGCTTATAGAAAACTTGCTATGAAGTGGCATCCTGATAAGAATCCCACCAATAAGAAGCAAGCCGAAGCCAAATTCAAGGAGATCTCCGAAGCCTATGAGGTATTTATATTTGTAATAAACATAATTTTATACTTAAAATTGTTTTTATTGATTCTTTTTTGGTAGATTTTATATTTGTATTGGTTTTCATTATTTGAGTTGTTGAGTATATGAAATTTCGATAATTATGATAGTTGATGAATTGAAAATTTGTTATGTGTGATTTGTTGAGATTGGTTGTTTACGAAAGTATGTTTTTAACATGGTTTTTGGTAGATTTTTTTTTATTTTTATGTTATGTATTTGTATTGATTGTTTGAGTTGTTGAGTATACCGAATTTTCGAAAATTAGGATAGGGAATGAATTGAATATTAATTTGTTATGTTTGTGATTTGTTGGGATTGGTTGTTTAAGTATGTTTTTGATATGATTTGTAGGTTTTGAGTGATTCTCAAAAGAGAGCAGTATATGATCAATATGGTGAAGAAGGGCTTAAAGGGCAAGTGCCACCACCAGGTGCCGGAGGGCCTGTGCCTGGTGGGGCGACTTATTTCCAGACTGGGGATGGGCCTAATGTGTTTAGATTTAATCCCAGAAATGCTAATGACATTTTTGCTGAGTTTTTTGGTGGGTCAAGTCCTTTTGGTGGCATGGGTGGTGCTAGTGGCATGGGTGGTGGTGGTAGTGGCATGTTTTCGAGTGGTATGTTTGGAGACGGTATGTTTAGTTCTTTCGGAGAAGGTAGGCCTATGAGCTCGGGGCCTCGAAAAGCTCCTTTGATTGAAAACAGGTTGCCTTGTAAATTAGAAGAGCTTTATAAGGGAGCTACTAAAAAGATGAAGATTTCAAGGGAGATTGCTGATGCAAGTGGGTAAGTTTGTGTTTCCTTTTTTGTTCATGGTTTCGTATTCCCTGCTCCTGTTTTATCATTTCATAACTTTTTTTTATGGTACCTTGTGATTTAAACTGTAATGGCTTCTAACAAATTGTTTCATTTAGTTTAATTGGACCATATATAATATATGTTGTATGTCCCTATTTTTACTAGTGTTTTTCTACTTGTGTAGTCGTGTGAGTCATATTTGACCCCTTATCTAGAGGTTGTTTTTACCTAGTACATCTCTGATTGAGATGCGTTAGCATAATTCCTACCGATTGATTCATAAAAGCTTTGCACATTAGAGAAAAGAAGTGAAATTTTGAAGGAGTTAATAAAGAAAAGATTTGAGACTGATGCTAAAAAATAAAACCAAAAGCAAAGAGGATGTTCCCGTTGATAATTGAGATCATCTTGGTGATAGCAGATTATGTACACTGTATATATGATTATTATAAACTAGTATGTGATTAACCAAATGTACTTGTCACGATTACTGACATGAGTATCTTATTGTTGGACAGGAAGACAATGCCGGTAGAGGAGATTTTGACTATTAACATTAAACCTGGGTGGAAAAAGGGTACGAAAATAACATTCCCAGAGAAAGGCAATGAGCAACCAAACGTTATTCCAGCTGATCTTGTGTTTGTGATAGACGAGAAACCACATACTGTGTTCACTAGAGACGGTAATGATCTGGTTGTCACGCAGAGAATATCACTTGCTGAAGCTTTGTCCGGCTACACTGCTTGCATCACAACACTTGATGGAAGAAAACTGACGATTCCGATCAATAACGTTATTCATCCTACATATGAAGAGGTAGTTCCAAATGAAGGAATGCCTATACCAAAAGATCCTTCAAAGAAAGGAAATTTGCGGATCAAGTTTAACATCAAGTTCCCTGCTAGGCTAACAGTTGAACAGAAGAGTGGGATTAAGAAGCTGCTTGGCTAATGAGCTAAATTTTCTGCTTGGTTTGTCCCTCATGTAATTTAGCTATATTGTATACTGTTTTCTGCTGCTGTTTTGATTTTAGTCTTTTTTGTTATCTGTATTCTGGTTAAAGGTGGGTCGAAACTATGTTTGTGAATTGGTCCGACTATGTACCATAATATAGTCTGGTCATGAATAATAATGACTGATTCGTCTTTGAATTTTAGTTAAAATGTTAATATTTTGTCCCACTTACCTCCAGGCTTGAAACTTTGTGATCAGCGAGGAGAGTCAAATCACATTTATCATAAGATGTTGTATACTTAAAGTTTTTAGTTTTCTGGCTTGAGCAATGTGTTCCTCCTAGCCTAGTTTAAGTTTGCGCTGCTGTGTGGACTTGCTGTTAACAATTCTGACAATTTCATGTGTTGTTGGGAGGCCAAATAATACAAACTGTATGCTGTACCCTGTGAAATTTTTATTAGTTAAAGCTATCTGGAGTGTTCTGTTCAATTGGCATTAACAAGGTTTCATGTTCTGTTCATATGTCTCTCAATACCATCAAGTTTCGACATACCGGTAGATGTACTACCTCTGTCCCATCAGGTTCTTTATGTTGGGAACTGTGCACTTGACACGCATTTTAAGGCTCTTATAAAATATAGTTCCATAATTTACTTTTTAAATTTTTTTTTCTGAATAAAAGTTAAACTATTATATTTTTATACAGAAAAAAAATTTCCAATAAAATTTATAAAACTATACTTTTTATAAGCCTTAAAATGCGTGTCAAGCCTTCCCTCCCCCGGCGTAAACAACCTGCTGGGACGGAGGGAGTAATATTTTGATGAACCCAGGTTAAAAAGCGTACAACTGCAATTCAGTGACTAGTATTTTGCAGGAGTTTGTTGTATTACAATTAAGTAGAAACTGCTTATTATTCATGAAGTTGAAAATTTCGATGCAAGGTAACTAGACTCCTCATTTTTTGCCCAAAATGCTGGAGACACAGTTGTTGGTGTAGTCTTTTTAATCACCAGGATTGGCGGTGCTGCGTATCCTTGTGGTAGATTATATACTTAGCTGCCTAATGACAAGAAGCGTACTGATGCTTATACTGGGTTAGTTGGTGCCAACTTTTCATGCTGCAACCTAGGTGGACGACTTTTTTTTTTTTTTTTTTTTTTTTTTTTTTTTTTTTTTTTTTTTTTTTTTTT
>PHNY01253000.1:430-14182 GCA_003724115.2 Anethum foeniculum
GAAGAGGGAGGAAACTATCATAATAACGAAATTATCCAATAATAATAATATTATATATGTTAACAATTAAAACATGTATAAGTTTGCCACTTCAACACTGTTATACTTGCATTTTTGAATGTTTACAGTCAGATAAAATCAAATGCCATACAATGAGTGTGCTAAGACCTGACAAGAACTGCACAGACGTTGAAGATATCGTTTTTTTGTACAGGTATACTTGTGTTTTAATCTCTTGTTTTTTCTGTGGTACTCGCTTTGTTGCACAATGAAGGCTCATTGCAGAAAAAGATTGTTACAACACAAAGTCCTCTTAACTAATGACAGTAGTAAAAGACACAATTCTCCTATTTTCTTACCATCATAAGTGCAATATTATGTCATTAAAACCGACTACCACACACTTGTTTGATATATATATAGAACATTTTTTGAATTTTATAAAATTATCTAATGCGTTTCTTTTAGTTGAATGGAGAGTCTGATCTTTGGTAAATGTTAAAAATCATGTAATGTACATGATATCCGTCAATCAAGATTATTGTAGTTTATAACTCATAACCAGAGCAATGTGGATGTAGCTGTATTAGTATGTTTTGTTGATGAATCAGGCTAATTAATCTCACAACTCATATGTTTTTTGCTTAACGGGCAGGCTTATTCCTGGACGTGCACTTCTCAGCTATGGTGAGTCTACAAGCTAGACTTCTATTATGATTCGCGTACAGTAGATATTCCTGATCACACTAAGTTCGATGTTTTTTTCAGGGCTACATTGTGCCCTACTTGCTGGTACGTCTGTATTGTAGCTTTCCACGAATATTTCTTACTTTAAATTTTCTTTCTTTGTATTTGACTTGTTTTAGTTACTGTGTCTATTCTTATTTATATGGAAAATGCAATAGATTTCAACTTGAAGTGATATATGTGGCATACTGTTTCCCCAAGTTATGACCAGTAATTTGCTGATCTTGTTTGAATATTGTATAATTTGAAGTGAAACTAAAACTTGTGAATATGTAAGACCAAAAAGAGGACTGCTGTGGGAGTTACCTATTCTTGGAAATGGGATTTGCGAAGACTTCAGTTGAAAAAAATTTTGTTCGAAAATAACTACATCAGGCATTTATATGAAGAAGAGTACTCTAATAATATGACCAACCTCAAAGTATTTTGAAATGGCATAAATTTATTTAAATTCCAATATCTCTTGAAGGAAATAGATGTGTGCGAACAGAAGCCAGGGTTCACAGTAATTGCTTAAAGGGAACCTCTGAAATCAAGGTGTACTAATTTGATGGAATTGTAGATGCATTAAACAGCCCATTTGCTTGAAATGGAACATCTTCTTATTTTTCCTATATGATGTTAAATAGTTTTAGGTTGCAACTTTGATGTTTTGTGAAAGTTTTGGATGTAAGATTATACTTCCAGGAGTTATATTTCCAAATTACATTGTAACTGAAGTACTTCACTTGGTGAAATAGCATTATAGCAAGGCTATTAATTCTTTCCTTTTTTCTATTCAAGGAAAAAACATGTTTTATTACCCCCTGCATGAAATATTACTGTTAATCCAACCAATTTGTTTTTAAGTGTACAGAGAACCTTAACATGTTTGTTTCTTTAACTTTATTCTTTGTTTTAATATTTTGATTATTAAAAGACCATGGTGTGACTTGGTTAAATATACAAATTAGGAGGCCCTCACAAAGTACATGTAAGAAACACTGTAAAAGTCTTGAGATAATGTTGAATATGTTTACTTCGTGAAATGAAGTAGCCCTAAGGTACATTTTTTTTTTTTTTTTGTAGGTATACCAGAGGAAGTTATTAGGAGGGCCTCATATGTTCTGGATGCTACTGGACATGATAGGCATATTGAGCGGCTATACTCTGACAACATATCCACACAAGATCGGCAATATAAGGTAATGTGTTTAGTATGTTATTGCTGAGTAGAAGTAAGATTCTTTTTTTTTCCGCTAAATAATATTAATAAGATTCTCTTAGGTATGATTATAAGCATGACTTTTATGTGATGCAGGATTATGAGGAGAAGATGTTAGCTTTTGATGTTCATGGAGGTGATTTAAGTCTTTTCTTTCAAGATTTGTTTCCAATTAAATCTTGAAGGACCGAGGGATACCCATGTTCTTTGGGGAAGTTGGAACCCCAGAAGAGCACATATGACTGAGTATTACAGCCAATAAAATATAAATATTCCAAAGCTCTTTTAGTTTAATGTCTTGTTGCTGGCCCTCACCTTTACTTAACCCTGATATTAAGCTAAACCCTAAGAAGCTAGAAGAATTGGGATAGGTAATCAAGTTTGGAGTTGTGGGTTATTGTCGATTTCCAAGGTATCCAACAAAAAAATTTGATTGTGATATGACACTTTAGCAAGTGTACTTGCAAAAAGCCTTCTTGGTCTACACAAGGTTGAAATTTCTGCTAACAAACAAGATTTTTGAGCTGTTGACGCAATTCTCAGGTATGTATACAATTTGTCTTTTCCGAAAATATCGATACTTAATCTGCAAGACTGCAACTGTATGGTCTGTTCTCGAATGCTTTACAATGAAGCGGGAAAAGCCACTAGATCACTCACTGCATGCTTCAATATCAAGAAAGATGATAGCTATCTCATAGTAAAGTGTTCACAGCTAATAGGGCCGTGTCTATGAATAACATGTGTATGGTAGTTGGAGGATTCAGTTAGGCATGGAGTGATGTGTCAAAGTTGGGATTCTGCACATTAAGACCAAATAGTAGCAGTCGTGAAATAAAGGATTATGTTTTATAAATTTGTCGTTGTAGATAAAATAAGTTGCCTATACAGTTTTTAGACTGAACTCAGTTGTGAACTGTGCATAAGCATATGAAAGTTTGATTGATATAGTACAAACTTCCAAGATGTTATTAGACTGAACGTTTTTAGACATGCAATGCCAAAAAGATGTTAATTTTATAATACAAGCAAATCAGCGGGAGTATTAAGAAAATTGGATAATTAAAAGCTAGCATAAATTTTTAAATCATAAAAATGATGCAATTTGATATTATTTAAAATTTATTGGTGCGAATTTAAAACTATGCATTATGTTACAAATTCTATCTTAGCAAACAAAATTTACAGCTTGGTTTCTTAATGTAACAATAGTTATATGTTTTGGCACACAAATGTTAAAAATATAAACAGCCTCTTCCCAGAATTTCTCCTCGAAAATCTTAAAAAAAAAATTCTTACTCTAACAAAAACCCTTCTTGAAAATTCTAAATTTTGTTCTTATTCTAAGGGCTATCATCTGCCTTTTGGTGCCCTTTCTATTTATTTTATTTTCACCTGATTTCATTTTGTTTTCTTAATAAATCATTTTCTTTACTGAAGGTACCTATTGATAAATTTTTTCTACCCATATTGGCCTTATGTCTGTTTTAGTATTATATTGGTTTTGAACTGTACTAGATTTCAGTTATAATTGGTTGTCCTGATTTAATTTATTTTACTACGTGTTCAATTTTGATTATTTCTCTGAAGACATATGATCCTTTATCAATGTATTAATTATGTATAGAAAAAAGAAGCTATGTTAGCACTAGTATTGTAGCATTGCAGAACTAAAAATGCAGCTTGTGGAACAAATTGCTTGCCCTTTAATTTACACTCATTTAGTTCACATTACTTCAACTGTTTCAAGATCTACTCTCAAAACTGAAATATATACGAATGAAGTATCTCTTGATAACAGCATGCAAATTACATGAACACCAATATACAAATACTTGATGAGCATTCTATTGTTTTCTTCCCTTCCACTCCAGTATTGCAGAAAGAATTGTATAATTTCGTATGAGGTTCTTATCAGACAAGGGCAAATTTGTCATCGGTGATTTATCGTTCTCCTCGAACCAGTTTGCTATTGCCTTGAGGTCATAAGTGTACCCATCAGCAGCAACATGAGGATCATCCATTACTTCCTATACGAGGGAAAGCTAAAATAAACACTTGCTTGTATGTAAGATCAAGTATATAACAAGATTCATATTAGGATTGTCTTTTTGTAAGAACATACCCAGATAAAGAACTATAGTATCGTTTTTTTCTCAATCAATTCCTAGCAGTTTTAATTATCTCTCCAAGAATTCACTCTCTTATTCTATTTGCTTTGCATATCATTTTGGCTTTTTGCAAAGAGTCCGGATCCTCTATCCCCTTTTCGTGTCCCCTTCCATGTCCCCTCTTTTTCTATTAGTCGGTTAATAATATTGCATGAGATCAAATAGTTGACAGAAAATATGTAAATTAAATAATTGACCAATAGAAAAAGAGGGGACACAGGAGGGGACACGGAAGGGGACAGAGGATCCGGACTCTTTTGCAAATATCAATGGAGTAGAAAGTCAAAATATCAACAGGCATACCTTGAGTATGGGGCATATGAAGTGGTTAGGAGGAAATGTCTGACCAGTTGACACCAAATCTCGAGCCTTGTCAGCAACATATTTTAGCCTCTCCAGCACAGGAAGAACTAGATCAGTCAGATCTGGCCTGTCTCTACGTCGAAGCTCGGCACAATTTAGTCCCAGTAGAGCTAACTCTTTTGTCTCTTTTATTGGCCAGTTACCAGCCTCTGGATCCAGCACCTCTGTAAAGTTATCATCATCAATAGCTGTTTCCACTACATGAGTCAATGCAATGGCCGGTTTTGCTGTCAGCAACTGCAGTATAACCATCCCCAAGGCATAAACATCAGATTTTGGAGATATTAGTCCCGTCCTTTGATACTCAGGGTCAATATAGGAAAGGGTTCCAACAGGACCAGTGTCTTGATATGTGGTTGATATAGAATCAGAGTCTAGCTGACGCATTGTTGAGAGGCCAACATCACCTATCTTGCTTACAAGATTGTGATCAAGCAATATGTTTGCTGGTTTCAAGTCACGATGGATAACTTGTTTTGGCTTTGCATTATGAAGAAATACAAGTGCTGAAGCTACTTCCCAAGCAATACGATACCTCTCAAACCATGGAATTGAGGGAGTGTTGTTTTTCCTAAACAATCTGTCGTCCAAGCTACCATTCTCCATATATTCGTAAACAAGGCACCCATGATTAATACATGCGCCGATAAGAATTAGCAAGTGTGGATGACGAATTTTGCTCAAAATCTCCACCTGATAATCCAGGAAAAGAGTAAAAGCAAGGTATTATTGTCCTTGACATGATTATATAGTACAAAAAATATATAGTAGAAAAATATATGTATTTCTTATTAAACCGAACACAAATGTTAAATACTCTAGTTCATTTGTGGAACTCCCATACCTCCTGCAAAAATTCTTTGGTCCTGTGAACCTCCTGAGAGTGGAGAACTTTAACAGCAGCAGTTGTATGATGCAAACTGCCCTTGTAGACAGTACCATACGATCCCATGCCAATCCTAAGATCCTCCGAAAATGATGAGGTGGCAGCCACAATCTCTTCCCATGTGAATGTTTGGTACTGTTGCACAGATCCAGCTAGAGCATTCTCAAGCTTTTCTTTCTCCCTTGTCTCACGCAAGGCTCCAGCTTCTGCTTCTTTTCTTTCGGAAACTTCTCTTTCAGTGCATTGATTTACATAATCAACTTCTATTCTAGCAGCTCTATATTTTTCTTTTTCTTGTTTTGCTAATACTCTCGCTTCCTCCTCCTTATCTTGAATCTCTTTCAAGTTGACTGCTTCCTCCATTCGTCTTTTGTTAAGATAATTTATCTGATAAAAAGTGCAGTGATGAGCATGCATCTCTACCTCACAGCAAATGTATATTTTTAAAGAGATAATAAGTGAGAGATGCTCATCAGCATTAGTGAACAACAATACAGAAAAAAATAAAGACGAAACAAAAATGTACATCTGAAAAACCAAGCCATTTTGAACTAATTAAATGAAGTAGTTAAAAAGGGTAGACTCAGTTATGTACAGTCTTTTAGCTATAATTTGGTCAGTTAGTATGACTTCTGCACCTATTAACACTTAAATAGATATCTTATCTTAGCAGCAACAAAAAAAAGGACATGTCAAACTATAACAATGTGTAATGAGGACTCTACAATTCAATCCTTCGAGGAGAGCAGCATGGCAGTGTAAAGTTGATTAAAACCGGATGCTATAGATATATTATTGTTAATCAAAAGCCAGTCATGAAATCATTCGCGTGTTTCATTTGCTAACAGAATGATATCAAGCTTCAATGCAAGGTTATCCATCATCTCTACCTCCTTACGCAAGAAGTTATCCAGTCCCACCTCTTGTTAGTGCAATAGAACTGTGTTTGATTGAGGAATATGGTACACAAATAAGTCACCCTAAAGCTTTATTGTTTGAAATGATGAGTCCACTATTATATCCATTTTATCTATTTAAACAGTCATGTATTTGAAAAACATGCAGATAAACCTCTATAGCTACATGGCACGTGAAAAGATCTGCCAACAGAAGTGGGAGAGAATAAGAATATCAGATTCAACGAATTGAAGAACTTAAAAAGATTTGCCAGTCTAGGCTACCTACGAAACTAAAAGCCTGTGATTTACTAGAATTCTACAGGAGTTGCCATATTACTAGCTTCTTTTGATTGACTTTTCTGGCATTATAAACTTGGTTCAAAAACTATATTAGGGTAAACACGAGGGAAATTGTTAAAAGTATATATAATTGTCCCGACATCGGATCCTTCCACAAAAAAAAAGGTATAGTATATAGTAGCTAAGGCCCTTTGCCCCCAGTAGATTATTCTTGGTTGAGGAACTCAAACTAATGGTATTTCATTTTCAGAAATGGGTCCACTAATTTTAAAAAAATGTTTATTTTCCTTTAAGATAATTATATGAAAAGCCAAACAAAATACTAGACAGACATTCGTCACACTTTTATCAAATTATTTAGTGAATATTATATTGAGTATTCTTCGGGTACCTTTGCTTCTTTTTATATAAAGTTTACAAGTCACAAGCAAACTTAGTATGCTACTTAAGAAGATTTTTGAAAAAAAAGGAAAATTGCTGATTAATTCAGAAGATATCAGTAACCATAATAAGGTTAACCAGGATTTTTTTGGATGATATGATATGAGATCTTACCCGGATGTCATGATGAAACATTACACTCAAACATAAAATTCATATACTTTCTTATAAGCAAGAGCACCAAATTTTACCTTCCGAGAAGCATCCATCGTCTCACTTTGAGCTATTGCGTACATTCCTTGGATATGTCTCAACTCAACTTTTAATTTTTCCAACTCAAAGTTAACATTGACCTGCACAAAAAAGTAGGACTACTGTTTATTCTCTATCTTGATGGCTACTGAAATAATCATTAAAACAATCTTATAACTATATCTATATTACTACGTATAAATAATCTCTAGAAGTACCTCCATCTTGTATACCAGGGATACATTTTTTTAAACTTAGCAACAGCGACGTAAGAATATTGTTGGTTCTTACGACTAGTTGCTGTATATAGTATATAAGGCTTTTGTTGTTGACTGATACAAAATTCTGGACTCTGGGATTTCTGTATGCTTTTCTAACAAATAACACAAAAATAATATGCAGGAAACTCCAGGTTCCAGTACAAGTCCAACCAAATGACATAAAGAACACATCAAGTTACTTGGAACTTCAACACAGTTCAAATAATGTAAGGGTTGTAACTTGTAAGAGTAATAGGTGCTAGTTACAAAAGCATTAAGAATGAAGTCGAAACATAAACTCTAAACTCTATCACAGGCTTATGTTACCACAAAGTCTGAATATTTGATATAAGAAGGAAAAGTTTGAGATTATTTGAATGATTTTTCATTTCTAAGAAATCGGAGAATCTACATGATGTATTTACTATTGTTTTAAATTGTTTATTTTGTTCAAGTGTATATTATTTAAGCTACAAATTAGGCATGTGTAAGATTATTTAGTTTATCATCGGTCTTATAAGGCCATTAACTCCTTGTAAGGTTTATTATTGAGAAGTTATTTGTCTAAGCCGCCTACTTCTCTGATCTGTTACATCTTTCCCTGAACCAGTTTATCGTATTCAATGTCCGGGAGTAATTTCTAAAACGTAGGGTGCTGATACAAATCGGTCCCTGAAGTCAATATGATTAAGAAGCTTTTACAGTATAACACGTGTGTGTGCGTGTGTTCTACTATTTAGCAAGATACAACACCTGGCTCTCTGACGAGTATTCTGTAGGTAGTGCACTTGAGGATGAAGTTCTCTCAGATGTCCATCGGTCATGGTTTGAAACCAAGTTTCTATTACTAGAAACTTCTGCATAATCAAGGTCTTCGTTACTGGGATAAGCACTCACAAATTTATTATTTTTCTCAGTATCTGAAGACACGATTCTTGGATGGTCATAACTGACTGACTTGACTTTTGTGTGATGAAATTTATGATTTATAGTTGAAAGTGCTTGACGCCGCTGCATTGGTAGAGAAGGAGATTGAAATTGAGAGTGTGTACTAACTGAGTCTGCCTCCGTCCATTCTGAAAAAGGGAAAAAACATTATGTGTTCAACAGAAGTCCTATCTTAATATTTGTTTTGCTTATTTCTACTACTTTTAAGCAGTGCTCTAATTACTACTGAGCTGATTGCGAGTGGCTTGAGGTCAAACTTATTTATCTTAACTCAGATCGACTCAAACTTGTATATATGTCGAGCTCAAACACGAGTTCTTGCTTGCATGTACAGGAATGCAGGGACACAATATGCAGCCACTGTACATCTGCATAAATGTTTACCACTCATCTGAGATTAAAAAGCAGCAAAAAAAGAAAATCTAACCTGCTCGCGAGCTGAAACTATAACCTGAAGAACTGCTGGTAGAACAACTTGTATCACTCATGTCATCCTTCATATTTTTAATTGTCTCTTTATCAGATGGACGGACAGATGAAAGTTTCCCTCTTGAAACAGCATATACTGTGCAAAATCCTGGGGCACCTTCTGAAATTCTAGAAGACAATCTCCTTCCCCTAAGATTTCAAGAAAAATATAATATTACTGTGAAGTTTAATACAAAGAGTTTTCCTGTATTTTCTAAAAAGGAAAAGAAATGAGATGCTCTGTAAATCATTTTTGAAAGTATGAATCGTGTTTCTCCGGAATAAAATTATAAAACTGAAAGTTTATTATTGTCAGTTCAAAAGTATCAAAAGATTTCCAAAAAAACAAATAGCAACAGCTTTTAATCCTCTTCCAATGCCAGCCTCACATAAACATACTTGGTATGGATTCAAAATAAATAAATAGAAAATAAATAGATAAATAAATCTCAATAGGTCCCTAATTACATGCAACATACAGTTGGTGTAAGACGACCATCCTTCTTGTCACAACTTCCATATACGTGATTGTATGTCCTCACCCATTATATTCTCCAATTCAGTAAACATAAAATCCAACTCATTATCATGTTTACATAATTGACTGGCTAATCTCAAGTGCTTGACCGTGTCATAGCAGTACTTAATATTCTTTATCTTCGACTAAGTAAAATTTATCAATGCTCAAACATTATGATCAAAAGGGCAACCCCCTGAAAGCCACATAATGCAGAAAATCACAAAATCGTGTTTACAGGAATCAAATTATAAGAAAAGGGTGAGACAAACACCTTCTTTTTCTTAGCTAAGTTTTTATAATTTTTTGTAATATGGTACTCATGTTTTTGCTAAATAATTAATAAGGAACTCTTTGATTACAGCAAGTTTACATTTAACAAAATGCTTAATGTCCTTCCCTGTACTTCAAGATATCAATTAATTGGCAGATTTTTTTTTTCCTTAAAAAAAATGGCAGATTGGCAGTTGATGGTGAACAATAGAAATTGAAATTGGACGAAGACACGGCTTATGGAAAAATCCAGACGATTTTAGATTATTTTAATATAAGGTTTCAAATAGCACAGCAGCTTGAACACATCATATGCATAGAGATAACCTGGTAGTGTTTTACCAGAGGGAGAAGGCTTTTTGCCATGCATGCTAAAAAAGAGAATGGAGTGAAATGATGACTTAATTTGATTCCTATTTATATCCACGAATAGGTAATACTAATATTTATTGGTAAATAATTCAATGGTGCTTCCCTTGGGAAATGGGAGCAGTGATTAAAAATGTATTCTTGCACAAAGCACTTTAAGTCCAATATAGTCGATGACACTGTGATTGACGACATAGATAATCTACATGTGCTTCCCCAGATGTAAATATCTACTATGTCTTCCAGAATCCAGAATTAGTTGTCAACTCATGAAAATCATGGGTCCCCCGAGGAGTATGCTGAAGCACAAGGGATAGATACGAAAGAGCTTAATTATTCACAATTTATTGGACAAGTTAAGTTCATACCTCGAGAACATGCTACGAGATGAAGCTCCGATAACAAGCCTTTTAATGCTACACTTGGTAACCTCATCCAATATCGCATTTACAACATCATCTGATTCAATTTGTGAAACCTCTACATGTATCTGCAAGTGGAAGAAATATGAAGTGAGCCTCTTCATATACGAGCTACGTGACCTTTTGAAAAACCACTTGATCCCTAACCTTCCTTTGAGCACACATATTCTTGTAAGGAAATAGTTTTTCATCAGTCTGCCACTCCACTTCCCTTATGTATGTAGCACCTACATCTTCTCGCACTTCTGACATAGGAATGAAATTTCCCACTGCAGCTAGAGAAGGTACTCTATCAAACCCCGGGGTAAAATATGATATTTAGTCTATTGTCTTTCTTAAGTATTTTTTACTTGTGCGGCAGCACAATATGCACAAACCTATTCTGTAGCCAAAGAACTTCATATTTTGTCAATATCCTGTTTAATCTAAGAGTGTAATTTTTATAGCCATGATATTCCATTAAATATATTATGATATCCTTAATATTCTTAAGTGCAGTCTACATTCTTATACAGTCATACAGACAACAATTTATAACCAACAACTCAATACCGGTAGATAGTTTGTTGCATTCACAGTGAATCTATTTTCTACACTAATCTTTTATTATTGTCCTACAAACAAAATGAAAAAAAGAAAACAAAAGAACTTACTTGATGTCGGAACAGTTGTTATCCTAGGGCGGATATGTAACAACTTGAACAACACATTCTCCTCACGATCAAATTTCTCCAATGCCCACTGAACTACTTGTTTACAATTTGGACTTCCATTGACAGCTATAGCAACAACCGCAGGGGCCAGCACACGAAGACCTTCAATCATTTCATCATCCTTCATATCTGATCTGCTTCTCTTGTAAATGTTCTGTAGCATAATTTTGTATATCACACGAATGCCTTTATTTCTACCAAATCAAAGAAATTACAGAAAATCATCAAACCATACTGTGAGGAATTTGACAATAATTACTTACAGATGCCACATTGACACATGCTCTAAATTGGAAATGAACAACTATAATTCCACTTGAACTAAAAAATATTTCCTCCATCCCACTTGATTCTTAAAATTATTAAACAAAAACATACAAATTTACGAAAGTGTTAAGAAATGAATGGAACCGAGGAGTAATAACAAACATTCAAGACACACAAAATACAATACAGAAACAAACTCTTGAAATGGGCTGAAGATTAAATCAATAGAATCAACAAAATCAATGATAACTGTTGTGTACAAATAATCAACCAATAAAATGACTGAAAAGTCAAAATTTTACAGAGATGAATAAAAAGAAAGTCCCAACTAAGTTCACACCTGCACAAGAATTATAATCAAAATCAAATAATCTTTAAAACAATCAAAATATATATGTACCAGCTAGCAGGTGATGAATAATTACTGTCAAATCTTCCCTTGAAGAAAACCCATCAAAATTCAACTTAAAATCGGGTAAAGAAATAAATAGTAGAAAAATGAAAAGAACATAAAAACGTGAAGCTGCTGCTGCTGCTGCTTAATACTCTTACCCACAAGGCAAATATGTGGCTTGATGTGATATTACAAAATGTTGTTCAAACTTTCAAAGGATCATTGCCATTGTGCATGTATGTGTCTGTACATTTATATATGGATTCATTGTATGTAATTATTATCTTCGAATCTCTTTTTGGTCGTTCTTTTTTTTTTTTGCTGTTTTATTGTTAACCCAACTTGTTTTGTCTTTCTAGTCAACGTGTTTCTTGTTCTGAGTATATTAATATTTTGGGAATTTGTCCTATGTACTGTTTTTTTAATCTTATTTCTATATTTACTACCCCAATTAATAATATTTTTATTTTTACTACCTCTTTTAAACCCACATGCTTTTATTTTTATTTTTATTTTTTGTTTTTTGTTTTTTTAAACGTGTTTCGTGTTTTTTATTTTTATTTTTGGTGGTTGGGAGTTGAGCGTGCGTGAGTTGATTCACTGAGCGGTGGTTGGGACAGCCTTTCTCTTCTTCAATCACGTCTCTCTTCTTCAATTTCTCTCATCAGCAAAGCTTTGTGAGTCACTGCTGCTCTGTTTTGTTGCTTAATCAGGTGAAGTTTCGTCATTCTCACCCCTGAGTTGTTGTCAGGATATGTTCTATTTGTTCGATTTTTTCTTTTTAAAACCCTAAATACCTTTGTTTTTGATAATTTGTTGCTCTTAGTATGATAATTTGTGTGCTTCGATTTGAATAAAGTTGAATATGTATATGTGTTTAATTTTGTATATTTCAGTTGGGGAATGTTATAAACTCTGAATCTCTTGATTTATGATGTAGTGTTGTTCTTTGTAGATTTGAATTGTTGTGGGAAGTATAAGAAATAGATAGTTGCAGATGAGGTTGCATGCATTTTAGGCCAATATTTCTACTGTTGAGGCTGATAATTTAGGATTGATTTGCTTTTGGATAGGTGGCCCCGCAGGGGCACTCATTGCATATTAGGATTATTGTTAAGATTGATTAGAAGATTGCATGTTAGGAGTTAAGTTGCATAGAATGTGGCTAATGTTGAATCAATATTATAATGCTAATATGCAGGGCACTTTGAAATAATGGATGAAAGAACCCTTGAAGACTTGACTCTGTCTCAGTTCATGGGTGGGATTTTTATTTGGGATGTTGCAAACCCTCTGTATTTCAGGGTAGTAAGGCATCTACAAAGTCCATTTAACATGAATCTGGATATTATAGAAATCCAGATTCGTTTTAACAATAATCTGCGAAGAGCTCTAAGAATCCACACATGTTGGATCAATTTCACCTTCTGGACGACTTTGACACCTTCGGTTGAGAGATTTAGATCTAGATGTAGGTTTCATGTAATGGATCATCTAGATCAATTAGGAGTTATTTCAATTAACAATGTAATTAGGGCAACTCGATATTTTTATGCTAGATATGAAAGACATATCAATTTGTGCAAAAAGAATCAATACAATTTATGCTTTAAGTATATTGTAATTGTTGAGCTTTATATGTGTTGAAAATTGCAATGAAAATGATGATGATGTTTTCTTTGATAATTACACTGGAGATGATTTGTCCAATCCCATACATGAATCATTTTTGCCGTGCTAGCTTTCCTGAAAAAGATGCTCCAATTACAAAGGATTTTGATCAAGTTTGCATTATTGATTTCTTTTGTTCCTATTGAATTATTGTGATATTATATAAGTGCATGATTATGTTATACATTATGTCATGCAGGATACAAGAGGATGGGACCCTTGGCCCCAAAATGTGGTTGCAAGAGAG
>PHNY01253000.1:19560-32938 GCA_003724115.2 Anethum foeniculum
TGGCTGAGATCGGAGCGCGGGAGTGCAGCGGGAATGGGCTTCAATTGGGCTCAAACAGAATTAACGTATTTTTGAAAATGGAAAGAGAGAGAAGGTATATTTGTAAATAAAACTTATCCTTACATTATTTGTGAAATATAAATATAAAACATATATATGTATAAAAAAGCCCTAATATTTTTTATATTTTATTTTGAGGAAATGAATAATTTATTTTATTTTTACAGGAAAGGTTGGGAAATAACAACCTACGCAAACACTGGGCAAGAAATCACTACTCTAATATGATAGCGGGATAAGAAATTGAAGGGATTAGGCTATGTCCGCAAACACTGGGCAAGAAATCACTACTCTAATATGATAACGGATAAGAAATTGAAGGGATTAGGCTATGTCTTGTGAAATTACATGAGTATGGCTAAATTTTACACGCATTTACATAACCTTTCAAAAACAACGTGTTTGCCGCCTAATGGTATTTAACGGCTCTAACGGAGTAAGAGATATTCTTGTATTTTTAAATTTATAACGGTCAAAATTAATTGTATATATAATAACACCCATGTATGACCTCTGTATTATACATACACAACCCGAAACCCCAATCTTACCTTATTCTTAGTAAATCATGACTTTTTGTTATTGTGGTAAACTTGCAGCGGATAGAGTGGCTTATGTTAATGCCAATGTTAGTCGCAGGTTCAAGAACTGCATAGAGGAAAGTCGTAAATGTAGCTACTTCCAATCGGTTAATGGTCCTCTATGTAGTCAAGCACATATTTTAATTCCAGGTTTGTTGAGGAGATTGAATAACATGGAAGCCAATTAAGAGATGCAATTGCTATAAGTGGAGAAGAGGGAAACTCGAAAATGGAGGATTTGAATTTTTGTATTGTGTCTACTTTGGTTGTTTGTGTATCTGTTTAGTGGTAGTGAGAAGGAGTAAATGTAGTTGGTTATCAAGTTTATGGTTGTATTGTGTTTATGGTTGGTTGTGAAGTTTGAATTTAATGAAAATGTAGTTGGTATTGAAATGAAAGTGGAAGGTTTTCTTTTACTGTGTGCATTTGTGAATAGATTATGTAAAACATAATGTAATGTATTATGTAACAGAAGGATTATAACTCAACATAGGATAAGAATCAGGAATATAATATTAATCATGAACCACATGAATCCAAAAGGAATTGACTACAGGATAAATACAAAGAATCGAAACATGAAATTGAAGCTTGAAGTCTGTTGAAGAATCATGTAAAGAAATCCATTAATATGTTCATGCCTCTATGAAGAATAATATGTTAGAAGACTCCAAGTTACAAAGAAATGAATTGGTTTGAAGTATAGTAGATCACAGAATTTCAGTGGATTGTAGCAATGAAACAGCTGAAGGACAAATCAACTTGAGCATTGTAAAGAGATTGATGTGTTCAACTTTTGTGTTAGTCATCTGTGAACCAGACCAGTGCACTAGGTGTCAACACTCCAAGAAATGGATACATTGATCAATCAGAAGAAATAAGTTGAAGACGGAAGGTGTTGAAGATAAGACTTAGAGTAAGAAGGAAAGGGAATATAGGTTGAAAATATTCTAAGTCATGGAAGCAATAAGAATCACCTGTCGCCTCAGGACTTGGTGTGATTCTTGTCGCCTCCAAGAAGAGCCTATGTCGCCTCCTAGGTACCAAGGATAGCCTGTCGCCTCTTGGAGATTTAGACTTGATGTCGCCTCCAAGCTTTGTGTTGATTGTCACCTCTTGGATGCAAGGTATCTTATACTTGTCGCCTCCTGGAAGCAAGGACATTACTTGTCGCCTCCTAGAGGCCATGGAACTGTGCAAGTCGCCTCTTAGAGTTAATAGAGTGTTCCATGTCGCCTCTTCAAAGAACTTGTCGCCTCCAAGGCTGTTGCCTCCAAGGTCTTAGCTGCAAAATATTGTGAAACATTTCAACATGTGGTTATGGTTTTGCCATGTGTACAAAAAAATGGAAGTCTACACTAAAACTAACAGAATGAATTTCAATTCATTCATTCATCTTCCTCAGCTGCCAACTACATTTTATGAGAGCTCCATTGTAGGCTGTATTCATTTCAGAAGCTTGTAATTGTATTGTTATGTTGTCAAATTTATTGTAGTTAATCATCATTAATTAGAGTGTAGCAAACTCAAGGTTTATATTAATACAACGATATATTCCTCGAACTTGTTTGTGTTTAATTTGATTTCATAACTAAACGAATAACTTGTTTAAAATCGAATTAATTGTGAGTATCGTATTCAACCCCCCCTTCTACGATAATTTGGGACCTAACAGATTGTGTTAATTAGATGTATGTATTCATGTTAACATGTCAAATAGGTGGTACCAAGTTACATAACATGATCAAAAAATAGAAGATAGAATTGTGGTAATGCCTGTATGATTTTGAGAATGCATACGAACTTGGTTAGAAATAAATAATATTGGCATACAAAAGAGTTATGGCACAAAAGACATGGCCCAATATTTGGCATAAAAAATACTCGGCACGACATTTGCCTTACAGAAGACTTGCCACAATTTTTGGCATACAAAATACTAGCCAAGCAAATGACATCACAGTTTTAACCAACTAGGCTTAAAAGTTCACCAAAATACTAGCCACAAGTTTGTAGACTTAAATATTGAACTACCAATATAGTTGGTGCATAATATCATTACTCAATCTATATATTTCTTGTTCATTTTCTTATCTCTAGTACTCCTGGCCCTCGAAATCTCAGCCCTTATGGTGACAGCCTTCTTCTCCTTCCGCCATGCTTTCAAAGTGAGGCCACTGGACCCTGGGTCTGTATTTGTAGTTGGTGATTGAGCATTGAACACACCTCCTTGGCTGTCATCCATTTCTTGTGTAGGTTGAGAAGCACCGGGAACAAATTCACTAGCAAAATTTTCACCACCTTCCTCTGGCTCAGTAGCAGCCTCATATTCTTGGTTTGCACTCTGTATGGGATAGTTTCCATGTTCCTCTCAAAATGATATGGAGTTGTTGATCTTGCAGCACTTTAAAGAAGACCTCTCAATCCAAGTCCTTTGTGCTCCTTGTGCATGTTGTTGTACAAATGCATAACACAAAATCTATGTTATGCATTTGGACACAACTGCTCAAGTGCATTTATTAGACCCTACATGTATGAAATTTATATTAGTTCATATAGTACATTAAAACAACTACTACATTAAAGCACTGTAGGTAATAAAGGGAAATAGGTCACCTTTTGTTTGTCACTTATGAAAGTCCATGCTCCATCATTGTTTATGTTCAAGTCCTCTTTCAACTTTCTCAAAAATCAACACCAATTATCAGTGTTTTCTGCATCTACAACACTTCATGCTATATGATACATTCCATCTTCCGGATCCATTCCCACTGCAGTTAGAAGCTGTCCTCCAAATGGCCCTTTAAGATGGCAGCCATCCAAGCCAATCACATGTCTGCACCCTGACTTATAACCCCTTTTTACTGGTCCTAGGCAAATGTAAATTCTCTTGAACCTTCTTCTTTCTTGCCCAACTTCAATTTCTTCAAGTTCTATAGCTACTTTGCTTTCACGCATCACTTTTTTAATTTCATTCCCATGATCCCAAAGCATAGCATAAGGTTGTTCATGAGTTCCATTTATAGCCTTCAAAGCTATGTTCATTGCTCTATAGCACATTGATCTATTGACATGGCATCCCAGATCATGTACGACCTTCATCTGGAAAGCCTCACCTTCCCACTTAGATTCAATCTAATGTCATCTATATATCTATTGGCTATCCAATCAGCAGCCACCTATTTTTGATGGAATGTTGTTTGGCAAGTGTATTTCCCCTTGTATGTCCTTATCTGGTAAGACTCACTCCTGTGACATTTACTTGCATAAATTTTCTAGGTGCAGGGAGGGGTGCACACAAACTGAATCTTGTTTTCCATGTTCTTTTGCCTAACCACTGGTCTTCTCTCAACTATGGCATGACTCTTTATTGCCCTTTTGAGTACATCATCACTTATAAATACATTCCCAATTGGGATTTAGGCTTGACCATATTAACCTCTTCATTGAACTCAGGAAATCTAGGATCAAGCTCATCCTCACTGTTAACTGCCTTTTTTTCATCCTCACTTCCAATGAACTTATCATTCAAGTCTATGTTTTCATCAAACTCATTACCAGCTCCAAGGTCATTAAATCCTTGAAACTCAGAATTACATCACTAAATTCTTCTTCATGATCTTAATTCCCATCATTAGAGCTATCTGGATACCATTTATGATCAGATTCATCTAAGGCTTCCTCATTCCTATACTAGTCAAAGTTAGCTTCCTGCCCTTCAAAATATTCCTCATAACCTTCAGCTGGATGTTCTAAATCATACTCTTCTTCTTCTTGATCTTGTTGAGCCTGATGATGCTCATTACCTTCTCTATGTTGCTCATTACCTTCATGTTACTCATTACCTTGATCACCTTGATCATGATCATGATGCTCAGCCTCGGCCTCCTTGCCATGGTTTCCAAGAACATCACCTTCATCATGATCCTCAACATCAGCCTCATTCCCATCAACCTCATTCCTATCATTCTCAATATTTGTACCCTCATTATCTAGTACTGGCCTCCTAGCATACTTCTTCTTAGGTGTTGGTTTCTTTCTAATCCTCTTAACCTTCATTGTCATTACTACAGGTTGAATAACTTCTTCCTCTTCTTCACTACTTGAGTCATAAGATTCCACCATCTCCTCATCATCACCATCTTCTAACTCTATAACATGTGGAACTACTAACTCTGTTAAAGGCAACCCTTCCACTTGAAGAGGTTCATTAAGAACAGCAAACACCTCAACATAATGAACTTCTTCAGTAATCAAATCTTTCATCATCCTTATCTCCTCATCAGTCTCTGACATCCTAAGTTCATCATGCCCTCTTTTGGTAATTTAAAATACAAATATAAGCCTACTGATTTAGGACCAATAGCAGAACTGACCGTTGCAACAACTTCAAACATAGACATTAAATTCACATTGTAGAAATCAAAGTAATCAAGTTTATATCCAACAAACTTGGAGTTAAAATTCTCAAATTGTCCCCCATGATACAGTTTTATAGTAAACAAAGAGGGATACTCTGCAATACAAGACAAAGAAAAATACATAAACAATGTTAAAAGGGGGTCGTCCACTAAGTTGCATAACTAGGGCACAATCATATATCATCAAAGATGAAGACATATGGGTCCAATTTGAAAGCATTATATGAAATAAACTAATATTCTGACAGCAATAAACATATACAATCACTTTTGGTACCACAAACATGTACACATTATGTAACTAAACAAATAAAGTGAAACACAAGTGAATTAGGATATTGAAGAATTACCTGTGTAATTAGGGCACTCAGCAGCTCCATATTTGTGCATCTCATTCCTGGGTCACATAAACCAGTCCATCTCACTCAAGATGTACGCCAATCAATGATTTGAACGGATAGGTGATTAGGATTTTTTCTACTTCGATTTAAGAAAGTAAGAAATGTCCTAAATAGCAAAACCGGGATATTTAGCACAACTGAAAAAAATGAGCCAAGTAAGACACTAAAACGTCATATGAATTACCCTTCGCTGAAAACGTGAAATTTCTTGGTGTTGAAGGCTGTTTCTTATTTTCTATTTTGAATATTTTGTCCCCCAAAATCTTAGATGAAATTATGTTTCCATGTTTAAACGCTAGATAAAGTGATGTTCCCTGTATGAAAAGCGATATTACTTGTTCATGTAAATAAGTTGTGTTAAGGTGTGAAAACATAAGATGAAGTCATGTTAAGGGACGCTTGTCTAAACGGTGCCAAAGGCACTCACTCGATGACCTTCTCTTTTTGTACCTTGGTATGTTTTCAGTTTAAGAAAGTAAATTTTATCCCAAGACTAGGCGATCCAACATTTAGGGGTAAAAAAACAACCGTGAGATAAATACCTTTTTTTTTAGTTGGACACACAACTCTTAAGAGTAATTTGAAGATAAAATGCTCAAAATGACACAAATTGAAATAATGATCCAAAATAACACTCCGAAAAGGGATTCGTAGTAATGTTTGGAAATCAAGACCCAAGCGCTACTCCGTGTAATGTCTGTTCCTTTTTTTTAATTACTTTATGAGTACTGTCTTGGTTTTTATTTTATTTTTTCCTATTTAAAACTCTTTATTGTGTGTGTGTTGTTTTGGGCCGGGAACACCACTTAATATTACGTTTTTAATAATTATTTTAAATTAGTATACTAAAAGTTATTGGTGTACCATAATTTAACAATTTTTAATTTTTTTATGGTTCAACAATCCTCTTTTGAATTTTAGAAATATTTAATAACAAATAAATAAAGGGCACAACGATTTAGCATTTAGGGCCCTAAACCCTAGAATCTAAACCCTAATTTAAGCGTAGATCCTAAATTAAACAATGTTTATTATTTTAGGATTCAATAATTTCACATTTGAGTTTTAAAAATATTAAAAAATTGAATAAAAGACATAGCGATTTAGGGTTTATGGTTTAGGATTTAGGACGTAGAGCCTAAACCCTAATTTAATCCTAGACCCTAAATTAAATAATTTTTACTATTTTAGGGTAGAACAATTTCCTATTTGTATTTTGGACATATTAAAAAAGAAAAAAAATCTGAGTAAGACACCACGTAAAGTAGCGTTTGTCTTCAAAACCCAACTTCATCTAGCTTTTTGACTCTTAAAGCCAATTTCTTGTAAAGTTTTGAACTTAAAAGATTAAAAAAAAAAAAAAAAATTGGTCACGCTGTATGATGTAACATTTTATCTATACGTCACACGATCTAGCATTCATGGATGTTATTTTGGGCCATTTTCACTTATGTCATTCTAAGCATTTTTCTCCAAAATTGTGTAACACTTAACCTCATTTTAAGAACTCAAGATTTTAACCATTATATAAACCCTTTTTTAACTAAATTAAATAGCATTTTACTATGTTATTTGGAGTATTTTTTGCCAATTATGCCATTTTAGGCATTTTATATTAAAGTGTGTCATGCGGGATCTTTTCTCGAATTCAATGGTGACCATTTTGACTAGCAATTTAATAAACCGTTACGCTAATAAGGCATAGGACGAAAAAGGAAGAGATTTTTAACAAATTAATTTTTTAACAAGATTTTTTTTGAAGAGATTAACATATAAACTATATTAAAATTATAAAAATTAAATTATAAATTATTTTTTTAAAGTGTTAATCTATTTTTTATGGTTTAAAAAATAAATAATAATTGAAAATGAAAATAAATTAGGAAAGTAAAAAAGAAAGCCCTGAGAGGTGTGATACTTTCTACAATTTTGATGATTACATTTCAACCAGCTACTTAACTATATTAACGTGCTTTTATTGAGTTACAATTTGTAGTACAGGTTACATTCCGCAAGCTGTTTGATGATTTCAGCAAGCTATTTCCCTCCACTCAGAAGAATTCCAAATTTACTAGAAGTCCGGATTTCATGAAGATTTTTTTATAAACTTCTTCTAGATGGTTGTAAGGACTCTCTACTATACATATACGTGTTTCTTATATTATAGAGCTCCTTTACTAAACGTTTTAATCAAAAACTACATTCCTATATTTTAGGAACTTGCTAAAATTCAAACTATATCTTTTACAAAACAACTTCTATACGTTGTTCATTACATATATTTAGAAGGATCAGTTTCTAAATGTTTTATTTTCTTTTATTATTCACTCTAACGCATACAACAACGTTAAAAACAATTTTATCTAATTTGCACATTAGAATTGGATTCAAAACGTTGCAAGTTGCTAAGGTAGTTTTTGAACGTTGATTGTAAGGCTTTAAATATATGTTCTTGTGCTTCATTCATTGTTTTGGAACAACCAAGTGCAACAAGAACACATTCAGCGCATCTTTTCGCTGATATATCTTTTAAAGATTCTCTCGAGCTTTAAATATATTATATATGATATATATCTTAGAGAGTCTATAGGTTTGAGTTATAATTCTTTCATTGATTTTTATTGTTCATATTATAAAGATTAGTTGCTGAATTAGTGGCAAGGGAATCTCGGTGATCGTGGAGTATAGTGTTCTCGGGAAATTATTATTCTAGAAAACAAGTTGTTCAAGGAATTAAGGAATTTAAAGAGTGGGACTTGAGGAATTTAGTGTTCAAGGGAGCAAGCTTAGAAAGACTTTGGAGTTCAAATGAGCTGTTACTCAAGGGGAATATACTGTTTCAACAAGACGTTTTCAGCAACTGGGCGTAAAGGAAGATATATTATCATAGCTTGTAATAGTTGTTTTCGTTGATCAATAATATATTCTCTTACCAGGTTGGTAAGAGATTATGACGTAGACCATAGGGGATTATGGGTAGAACCTGGCTAGATTTTTGTGTGTTCTTTGTTGCTTATTGTTTTGCATAAATTTTTTACATTGCATATTCATATTTCAGCTTATCATCATAACTGTTAAAGAAGAATTCAGTAAGCCGAATTGTTTGGCTTGCACACTGTTTTTAATAACAGTCAGCTCAATTTTGGTAATTGTAGAAAATAATCTTAATTAACCATATATACTTATTCACCTTCGCTCTAATTTTTTTCAAGGTGAAGAAAGAATTCTGAGTAATACTGAGTAAATTTTTTTTTAAAAAAAGAGAAGAGAAATGGTAATTTATATAAAACAATACCAAATATCTTTTTTTTTGTTGGTTATACCCAACCAAACTTCTATGTGCAGTGTTTCATTAATTTTATGACTATTATGATTAATTTTATGATCATAATTTTTTTAATCTTTTGTAAAGCAATTTCCTCATTAATAAATAAAAGTATTTTTCGATGTTATAAAGAAATGTGATTAGAATTTGTGACAATTGCTATATTTTGAGGAGAAATTTTAAAAAAATAATTTTTTTATGCATAATTGTTAAAGATTGTGTTAAATTTTGTAATTACTTCAATCTTTACAAGTTTTCTTGGATTATGCTTATTAACACTATGTTCTCAAATTTATTAGACGAAAAAAAGAAAAGAGAAAAAGGGGTTAAATGTTGCAAAAGGAAAAAAAAAATTTGACATAATTTTCTTTCTTATTTCTTATGTTCCTAAATTTTAAAAAAAAACAAAAAATTAAAAATACGTGAAATATTCAATACAGTTATAAGTGTAATTTATCTTTTTCTTCGAATCATTCTATTTTTGCAAAACAAAATTTTGAAGGAAAACTAACTTATATTTAACTTTTCTTTCTATTTTTTTTAAAAAAAAATCTTAGAAACAATTTTAAAAAAATAATTAAATACAATCTTTCACTTCCTCCCTAAAGTTTAATTCCGGAACAAAGATAAAAACGGTTAGCTGAGCGAGGCATTTACTTACAAATTCGATCTTATTTTTGAGATGTTCCCTCGGAGTTTTGGTTGTATATTTAACTATGAATAAATTTTAATCTTTAATACAATTAAAAATATTTTTCTTCATTTTGCTGAAAAGCGTAATTTTACTCGTGTACCATTTTTTTTTTTATACCTTAAGAATTAAGATCTTCAAGTTTATTTATTTTTGGAAAAATATTATCGGTGAAAATGATGAGATTAATACAGCTACAAATCCCTAATTCGTGTCATTGACTCAAAAGTCAAAGTCGTTATTATCAGCTTGTAGAAACAATATAACTATTACTAATCGAAACAGCAGCAGCAAGTTCAAATTCATTCCTTCGCTTTCAATTTCTTCGTCAGCCGTTGTTACAGACATGGTTAAAGCAATTAGGGTTCATCAACTTGGTGGCCACGAGGTCTCTCTCTCTCTCTCTCTCTCTCTCTCTCTCTCTCTCAAATTTATATTTCATTTTGAATTTTATTATTTGTTAACCACAGTCTTTAGTTTGATGACTGTAATGAAGAGTTTGATTAGGATTAGTAAATGGATTAACATGTTTAAGTAAGGAACCAAAAGGTTTAGGGTTCGAACCCTAGTGAGGACAGAGTACATTAGAGATTTATTTTCTTTAATTGCCTCTTTACAAAAATAAAAGTGTTTTAGGAGTATTATTACTTTATAGTAATTGAATTGTTGACTGTAATTTGTTAAAATTTTAATTTCTTGATTATGAGGCTGCATATATCAGTTTGATATATGTAAATATAGATTTAATTGTCAATTACGAAAATTGAAATACTCGTGCACTCTGCCTTCATTGTGGTTCCAACTCTCGACCTCTTGGTAAGAGGGAGATATACACTATTGATTATACTACATGCTAGGGTCTATAATTGGTCATTGTTTATCTTTGGTAAGAGTACAAGGATGGATGACATATGGACACTAGTCACTAGTGTCTGTTTGGATAGATGGAAGGGAATGTAATATATCCTTTTCATCGTTTGGCCTGAGAGTATTATAACGGGAGAGGGCCGGGGGTTAATGGAAGATTACTTTGGACACTTGAGTTGTATTGAAGAACAACTGTAATAATGTGTAAGAGTAATTTTTTCAGTTTTATGAAATGCAGTACATTATTTTCCATTTATTTGATTACCCGAACATGGTTATGTTTATAAACAGCTCCTTTATTTTCCAGACAAAGTTACCGTACATAACTTCCCTTCAAATTACTTTTCCTTTGATTATGTTGCATTGAGTCGCATTCCATCATATATTCTTTTTCCTACTTACGCAGACCCTAAAGTATGTTGCCCTTTGTGTACCTTTGATTTATCATTTCTCATCTGTTGTGTAACAACTCTTTTGTCATCTGTTGTGTTACAACTAGGACAAAACTAGTATTAGGCTTACTTGTTATATGTAATTGTGCTACCATACATTGAATTCCTAACTTGTGTTTAATCGATGACTTAATTTGTGTCGAACCGATGACAGGTCCTGAAATGGGAGGATGTACAAATTGGAGAACCTAAGGATGGGGAGGTCAGGGTAAAAAATAAGGCCATTGGGTTAAATTTTATTGATATATACTTTCGGAAAGGGGTATACAAGGCAGCTACAATGCCCTTTACACCAGGTTTGCTGTTATGAGTATGTTGTACGCGCTATAACATGTCTAATTGCTCCATAAATTAATAAATGGATTCTTTTAGGTTCTGTTTACGACATGTTTCAGTATGATTATTTGCAGTTCCTGAATCCTGATTGTATTTTCCTGTTGCATTACTCTTTCTTAATTAATGATTCATTTAGTACATTGTCAACTTATCAAGAAAAACTATTATAGTAGTGGCAGAAAAAAAAATTGTTCAATAATTGATAACTAGCAGACATTCATACTTTGTGAAATGTTCTTCTTAATCTTATACATACAAGAATGCATCCGTCATGTCACCCATACATGAACTACTTTTGCCAAATGATCATATACTATCCAAAGAACACTATCAAAAAGGATAAGGTTTATCGACTATCAAAAGTTAGTATTGAGGGTAACTCTTAGCGGTAACATGTTCACCACAGCAAATAGAAGGGAGGGACCTGGTAGCTTGTAGACACCAATGCTCCATCTCCGTCACTGGTCAGGTGCCTTTATGGCTTTACACATTAATGTACAAAACTGTGAGGTCACTCCTTATATGGAGATCACTTTCGTATCTCACGTGTGGGCAGACCATGTACGGAAAAAATGGGTCGTCAACAACTTCCATCGTTAATACTGAATAAGTCCTTAGAGGCTAAGTAAAATAATCTGTCTAATTGTCTGAAATGCGTCACTGCTATTGGTTCTATTGCTAAGGTGTTAATTCTACTTTATCAATTCCTTTAGTTAATTATCTCTTTCTTCAGTGCATAATTAGAACTTCAGTTACCAATATATTACACAGTACACACACAGATAGCACCTGCATACAGGGTTATGTCATTAATAAATTCTAGTTGTACGTATTATAGTTACAAAATGTTACTGTAGAGATCTTCTTTCCACACCTACCAATGTACCTATAAGACTGCATTGGAAAATAAAATAAATGAACTAATTGTTAAGATTATTAATGGTGTAGCATGGCATCAAGCTTGGAGAGCAAGATGGTTTCGTCTATATGAAGGGGCTCAGCCTCTTATATTGTCACACACCTCAGTATATGTGCAACAACTATATATTACGTATACATTCTGCACTTTTATCTTTTGCTTATGTAATTTCTATGTTATTACTTTGTCTCCATCACTAATTATCTTCTTCTATTTAGTTAAAAGTATTCGTATATTGTTATTTGTAAGTCTAAATTTTTGAATGTGAAGTACATCCTTTACAAAATCCATGGTGTTATTCAGTAAATTCTCTTGTTTCTGTGGCACCTTTTGTGTAAGTTTGTTCACATATTTAACAATCAGGAAAAGAATTGTTTCAAGATATGTTTTTCGTTTATTACTAAGCATACAAGATTCAATTCCACAGCATCGTGGATGCAATTGGTTAAAACTAAATTAGTATTTGCTTTACTTGCAGGTATGGAGGCAGTTGGTGTTGTGGAAGCTGTGGGTCCTGGGCTGACTGGCAGGCAAGTTGGTGACATTGTTGCATATGCTGGAAATCCAATGGGATCATACGCTGAAGAACAGATTCTTCCAGCGGATAGAGTGGTTCCAGTTCCTTCTTCTATTGATCCCGCTATTGCAGCGTCAGTGATGCTAAAGGGAATGACCGCTCAATTTCTTGTGCGTCGCTGTTTTAAGGTACAGGAATTTTGAATATATTACTTGAGTTTCCTCACCGTTTGCCTTTCTACCACTTGTACGGGATCCCTTTCAAGATGTACCAAAGGTACATCCAAAATTGGAGAACAGAAGTTTCCAAAAGTCCAAAACAAATTTATTTGTATTTTGTTTTGCCTGTCCAATTTAATGATTTAGATACTAAACGTAAGATGTCACCCCCTCAATTTGTCTGGGTAGTTAGTTTCTTGATATATTTAGATGAAGTTAATGATTAAATAATTAGCTCCTTATTTTTTTTAATAATTTTTTGCCTATGCCTGTTCATTTGTGGCTCGATAGTTCCTACCTTGTAAATTTGATGATGTAATTAAGCTGTTGTACTTCACAGTTTACGTACCACGTAGATTTTAGATACACGTGATGTTTTCATTTGTGATCTCTGTCATGATCCAACACTCCATCTGTGTGAACATAAGTTTAAGGAGAAAACTGTTAATACATGTTAACTTCAAAATTAGATCGGCTCATGACTCTACTTATCATCAGAAATTTATAGTAAGAGACTGTAGTTTTAAGTAGAAAAAGAGCAAGAGAATATTTGCAACAATAATTTTTTTTTGGGGTGGGGGGGGGGGGGG
>PHNY01253015.1:1617-11681 GCA_003724115.2 Anethum foeniculum
ATTTTTATTTTACCACATCACTTACGAGCTGTCAAACATCCTGTCACATAAGTAAGATTTTGACAGGCCTTAGAATCTTTTTAACAGAGCGACATGATCACGAAAAATTTGAATGTTTAATTATGTCAAATGCGGAAATTTTAGTTCAAGGATTAAAATAATAAAATACCAATAATTTGAGAATAAATGTATTAATTTATCTTCCCTTCATGAAACGTATAATTCGTTTTATTTTGAAAATGCATATCCAGTTAAATTATAAATTATATAAACTCAGTATTTGGAAATCATTTTGAAAATAGTTTCATTAAATTTGACATTTCTCTATAAATAAAATTAAGAAGTATTGTCTTTTTTGTTAGAATTAAGAAGTACAAGTATGTTGTTAAATACTTCCATTTTAATTTTTTAGTATGGAAAGTTTTCTGCAATTTTATATCCTCAAGTAAACGTTTGACCTATAAATCAAAATATACGAAACAATAAAGAATAGTACTATGAATTATACTCCTGTAATTTAATCTCATCATCAGTTCTGACTTGTCTCTTCCTCAGATGCTCTCCTATAAACATGTAAGCTGTTTTTGTATCTCTCATACACGCACAAAAACACATTCGAACACACGAAGGTAATACATTGATTCATCATGGGAAATAGATTTTGCTGCAGCCGCTTTTGCATCTATTGTTTCCTTTGCATTTTTCTACTATCTGGATTTGTTTTTGGACTAATCCTTTTCTTCTCTTGGATTAGCGTAAATATTGTAAGCTCAGGTGCCTCATTTTATGTTCAAAAATTTTACGTACCCGCACTCAACGCAACCGCCAGAAATTACACCTCTGTCAATGAAACCTCTATCAACTTCCTGCTCGAATTCGTCAATTTCCAACAACATTTTGGCATTTACTACGATGATCTCAATGTCACATTTTATTATGGCCGTAACAGAAGTCTCCCAATTGCAAGCTATGGTTGGTACGGGTTTCACCAGGCCGCTGAAAGCGGTACTTATTCTGATCATTCTTCCGGTACTACTATTCAGACCAGAGGGGTGCCCTGGCAAACAATCCCTCGAAACGGTTCGAGTGTTGATTTTCGAGTTGATTTGGCAACAGCTGTGAGGTATAGTCAGAGGTTTTTCACAGGTAAGAGAAGAAAGGTCAGGATTCGAGCTATTGTGGAAGTTAATGACACTACTGGCCTGAAAATCAAGAAAAAGTCTATTAGACTCAAGTCGGGTGCAATGGAGATTGGATGCAGTTCAGGAGTATTGGTTTCTCTTGGTACATTCATACTATTGTTGTTTCATACTTAAATAAAGGGTATTCTTTCTTCTACTTCTTTTGCAGGTTCTGTTCTTATTTTGCAGATTATTCTGTCTCATTCTTGTTGTTGAATATGTTCATATTTCCTGTGGTCCTGTGGATAAATTGAGCTAACTGTATTACAAAAGAGTCAAGAACAATCATCTAGAAGTATTTTAAGTTAATTCATTGGTAACATATGTACTAATAAGATCACATATGCAATAATAGTTCCGTCATTACTCTGTTAGACGAATTCTTTTTGCCATAACCGGTTATCTTTTTTATACAATCTACAAAATTTTGGCTTTGGCATTAGTAATTTAAGACAAGCTACCTTGGGGAGGTCTAAATTTAAAAAAATTCACTTCAGATGTGTTGAAACTAATTGGAAATGAGATCTGATATAGGAAATAAAAGTTGAAAATAAAATAGTAATGGTCAGTTTACGTATACTTTTTGATAATTTCAGCTTCACCCAGAGTCAAATCCTCAGGTAACAGAGAATTCTATCTTCTCTTAATCTGGCTCGGTTTCTGGGATAAGTTTACAATATGTGGAAGGAGACGGAAAATATAGAACTGCAAAAATTTTATCTAACACTCTGACCAAAATGTAACATGCACAAAAGAGTCAAAAACTGGGTTAACTTCCGGTTGGGAAAAAAACAAATCAAAACGAATTGGCGACGAGGATAGCTTGCCTGCACCTTGCCTTGGCTTGCTCAAGTCTTTCTTGTAAGGTATCTTCCTTAACAGCAGCTTTGACCATAGCCAAGTCCATCTTCATCAACTTCAAAACTCTAAATAACTCTGTAACCATTCTATCCTCCACTTTACCTTCATCTCTCAACACTTCAGCTTCTTCTACCACTCTCTCCGCTACTATTTCTCCCACTTTCTCTAACAACTCAGTCGACCCATATTGTTTCCCCATTAACTCTTCCAACTTTTCAAGAAAATCCATAATCACATACCCAGTTGGTTTCTCAAGTGGAATCGATTTGGTTCTTTTCCAGCCAATTTCAAAGTTAGGTGGCTCTGGTTTTACTAGCCCGCTGCTTGATTTCCGGTCACGTATGATTTCTGATTTTCTTCGTTTTTCGATTGGGAAACTCTCGGGGTCTTCAGAGTATAGAGGTGGGATTGGAAAATCATCTGGGGTTGAACTTTCTGAATTCGTGCATTTGGTTTTGAGATTTGAACTTTGAATATGTACACGTTGAGAGAGTTGATTCTGAGGTTTTAGAAGATGGATTGGATTGAGAAATTGGACATAAGAAGCCATGGTAGGGGGTGGTGAGACACCAAATGGAAGTATAATACGGAAGATAAGGCTACCTTTAGTTATGGTTCAAAATTGAATATCCTACAAGTATTATAACCACATTTACAGCCATTTATCTAACACAAGGATTGAAGTTTCATAACAATTAAATTTTAAAGGAATCTTAAAAGTAAATATTAAAAGCACACTAGAGAATAAGAATTAAAATAACTCCATCATTTGGACATGTTTCCAGATTCAAACGCCATATTAAAATCGTGCAAAAAAAGTATTACTTCTTTCAAAAATATATACCGCCCTGAAGCAAATTGCTGAAAGCCTGAGATTCAAACTAGTAATAATTACTTGCATTCATATCTACAAAAAATCCATTTCCGGGAGGATCCAATTCTTACAATTGTAACAACTCTCACTCTGCCGTACAACAAAATTAACTGGATCTGTAATTGGTGCCTTGTGACTGATGCATATACTCTATACATTTTGAACAAAAAGAATGGGTAACCTATATGTGGGGATCTCTTTCATCACAAAATTGTACATAAACAAAAAGAAAATAACTAATTATATTCAAGGTCTCAATTGAGCAAGTAATTTCTCCATGCTTTCAAGTTTATAGCTGAGTTGTTTAATATGATCAAGATGCTCCACAGATGTTCCCGGATTACCCATTTCAGCAGTGAGAACAGCACATGTGGCCTGAGAATCCAACACAGCCGCCTTGAGTGAAGCAACTGTTGATTCGAGCCCTGGATTGCAGCTTCCACCAACCACTTTAGAAGATGGAGAGACCACAGCACTCCCATTAGTACTACCACCGTTTGAATTATATGGGCCAAAAATGTTGTCAAACCCCTCACTACCTGGAGGTCATTAATATTAAAAAATTTGTCTTACAAATTGAAGAGAAAGGACGCCAGTATGTTTGTAACTGAGAATTCTATACTGACCTGCAAATATACAATAAAGACACCCCTCCATCCAAAATAATACTTCTTTTCCACCAAATGAAACTAAATAAACTATTGTAGTATATATCATGTGTATTTTACGTTAATTTAGGAACTTAATTTATAATATTATCAGAACACGAGTGTCTTGCAAGTGAAATTATGCTTCCATGAAAGAAGAATAGTTTCTACTAAAAGGTGAAAATTCTTGGTCAAACTCCCATCCTTACCTCCGTAGGTATGTTCTTGAGTTTATATTCAATGCACATCCTAATAAGGATACCCATAAAAATCAATGTTTTGATTGATTCATCTCTATCTTAGAGAACTCCAGTCTCCAGTTCAGCTTAGTATCACAAATTTAGAAATTGGACACAATCGTATTACTTTCCTAGTCAATCTGCAAAGTTTGATTGCAGATTCGAACCAATCTTTCCACTCCCCCGTATACCCAAAACTCTGTTTTACATGTCCTATCCCTATAGATGAAATCTTGATAAAATTATATTCTCAGATAATTTATCAACAAGATGAAGAAAATACCAAGGTTGTTTAGTTGAGTAATTGCTGCTTGGCCAACAGAACCTTCCAGCTTAAGTACCCGCAGAATACCAACAGCTATCCGACCCATAGAATCAACTTCAGACTTGCACAAAAGAGTAAGGTTTTGCAGCTCATCCTTTGTCACAGCCGCCTCAAACTACAAGGTACATTATCAATACTTATTTATACAGTATAGGAAAAATGAACATAAAGCTGCTAATATGTGCATCTTATTACCGGCTGCTTGACGGAGAATTTCACATTTTCAATCACCCACTTGGCCATTGCATCATCAACATCATCCTCGCATATAACCATATCAAATTCAAAATTAATCCCACCATATGCCTCAGAAGTCTGCTTGAACTCTTTTGCTGGTTCACCATTTTGCTGGATGTGTTTCCAAGGCTGGGGTTTTAAACTCTTTAAGCCTTCAGCAATAATCTGTACGAGAAAAAAATCTTATTTGATTCTTGCACTAAAGCTCTATCAATAAAATTAAAGATTAAGATAATTGATCAAAATGATTATTTCGCAGCAAATCTAAACTACGGCCTAAAATCGGTAAAAATTTCCCATATCTTCAAACTAATCTAGTTCTTTAGCCGAGAGCCAAGGAAAACACATACACTCTGAGACAAGGAATTACCCTTAGGACTAGAGGTGGCCAAAAGGGAGGGTTTATTCAACCCGCCGCCCAGGTCCGGCACAGCTTTTGTTCGCAAAAAAATTGGAATGTCCGAACTGGCACACTAACCCAACCCAGCCAAGAACTACACAACAATCTCAAGATTCAACATCAATGCAACCACCTAGATCGACTTCTACTACCCAACAAGTAATTTTAGCTGTTTCTGTTCTTCATTATTCGTTTTTATTTTTTTGCAGCCCGACCCGCAAAACCCAACCATTATTTCTTTTTTAATTATTCCATGCCCCCATTTTCGGTTAGGCCCAGCCCGCCCATTTGGCCACCTCTACTTGGGACAATAACATGATGCATGCAGAAAAACAATTCAATATGAGATATTTCATATTCTGCAGGATTCAGTTCCATCAGATGTTTGAAATAGGCTACAGGTGTCACAACACTTTAGCTTTCAGATAATGGTTTAATCATAACAAAACTCACAATTCATGTTTTAATATGCATTTACATTTCAAAAAACTCAAATTACTGCCTCGATCTTGTTAAGCTATCCCCAAGTAAAAAAAAAAAAAAACTCACTGTGATATATTCTATGGGATGCTTCTTTCTTCCATAAGGTATTTCTCTATTATTTAGCAAATGCCTCTGGCTGCTTTTTGCCTTCACTTGCAAACTCCTGAAAGTTGTGTGCCAGTACCTCTGTGCTCTACTAGAATCACTGAACCGCTGCTTTCCTGCAATCTCCTCTGCACCTTCGAGAGCAAACAGCCAATTTTTTAATTCAATCGATACATCCACATCATCTGGTGAACCCAGGTGCAAAATTGTACTTCCTGTCTTGATTCCAGGACCTTCATCTGTAAAGAGGAAAAACAAGAGTAAGTGTAGAAAATAGGAGAAAGTTGAGGTGGCCATCAAAATGTATGATATGTAAATACTAGAAGGGTGGATAGCATATCATAGAAGACAAATTAGCTTATTCTCACTATCTTGGAGCTCATTTCCTGTCGGAGGAGAAGCTTTGAAAAGTTTTGACAACGGCCCGGCAGATAAATGCTCTAACCCTCTAGAAAGACCCTCTCCTGGACCACCATCAGGCCCCAAAATTCCAAATTTGTGCAGCAGATTCTCAGTATAAGTCATTCCTCCCCCAAGGCGAACGCCAGCGATACAGGCTGACCCATTTAAACTGTGGCACTCCATATCCTCTGCATTATATGGGATCACATGCACCATAGTGACATCCAAAAATGGTACCGTGTCATTTGATTGATTATTATTTTTATTTTGCACCCAAAAGACAGCTCTCAGTTGAGAGTATCCGTTGCCACCCATATGGCCGTTTTCAACAGAAGGCAGCACTATACCATTTTCGTAAGCCATGTTTTTCTCGATATCTGCACACTGCACCTCAACTGTTTCCCAGCATAAATTAGTAGAAATAGCTATAGCGCCACTCAGAGTCCTATGACCAACTCTAACAGATAAATTCTCTCCCACAAACTGAACAAGGGGCGTTCCTAGCGTGTCGTTGGAAAAAGATTCCAAAAATCTTAGATGGAGATCCTTAAGTACTAAACTCACAGCAGTATCTCCTGGACCCTTTTCAAAAAGATTGCCATCAAATGACTCATTTCTTCTTACCTTTGGTTGGTTACTTTTTCCAATTATGGCCATCTTATCACTGACTCTACCAAAGTAGGCATATAGATCTAGGACGAAAAACATTTGCTCAATCGAAGTATTGGATAGATAGTGTGGACATGCAACCCCTATTCTGAGAATACCTCCTGGAGGAGGAACATCTATTAACGGACTTCCATCAGCAGTTGCCATTGCAACCTCAACACAAGTACCTTTCAACTCAACACATCTCCATAAATTGGAAGATCCAGAAGAACACTGAACACCAACTGAGTTGCTACAGGATTCCAGCGACAGATTAAGAAGAGAAGCTCCAGCAGTCCACTTTTTCTGGCTAGAATCAACTGGTTGAGACTCCCACAGACAAAAGCATGCAGGATCCTTCTCAAGATTCAGTAATCCAAGCTTTAGAAAAGGTGACTCTAAGAAGAAAAGCGCCTCAATAAGAAGCCTTGCTCCACAAAAAGAGGTCTGAAAGGTATTGTTTTCACCATCACTATGATGGTTTTGGCTTTCCATCTTCAGAGGAACAGTAACATCTAATTCTTTAACATTCAAAGTGAGGGAATTGACTGAAGGATCAGGTAAATTAGCACCAGGATTGATCACAATTCCATCAGCTATGAATGAGCATATCCTCAGACAGGATTCTTCCTGAAGATAAATCTGCAAAGAGAATAGTAAAAGCTTTAAAAAAAGTAAGCGCATTTTTACTAGTGCATATATTAAACAAAAGATGGATACCATCAAAGGTTGACATTCAATAACTGTTTGAGAAGCAAAAGATGGTGGATTTGGTGAAGGCTTCAACTGAAGAGAACACAGATTTATTAGGGGCACGCCCTCATTTAATTGCCATGGATGGGCTTCCAACGGATATATTGGAGGACAGAAGTTCTTTGCTGGTAAAAGAATTAACTCTTATTAAGATAAAACTATTTCCACCATATTAATAGCTTCAACAAATGTGTTTTCGTTTATGAACAAATTATTCAGTCAATACCAAAGTCTGGAATATGCAGAGAATCATCTGCAGTATTCTGCATTGGTGGTTGAACTAAGGTGCATGAAGGACGTGAAAAAGTATCCCTGCATCAGACATGTACCCAAATGCAATTAGTCAAGAGAAAAAACAATTTACAAGACATATGTTGTACCATATAATCATCGTTTCTGATGCGGAACAAGGAATAATTAAATTGATTTGCATATATTTTACATTATTAATTAAATTTAGAAGTAATTATAATTGATTGGGTAGTTATAGTTATATTAAGTATATTTATTATGAAGATTCTAGATAATCCAATTATAATAATAGAAGGATTTGTTTCCTTCATTTAGCAGATATTTATAAGGATTTGGTTTTAGGAAATTATTTGCCTCCCAAGTAATTTATTATCTATATAAACTCTTCTAATCTTTTATTATTGAAGAGAATTGATTGATTATTGAATTGAGAATTGCTTCTCTCTTGTTATGGGTTGCGATCCTAACAAACCTCGGTTGAGAAATCCTAGGGATAGTGATTCTTCTTCGGTTGGATCACCTTAGACGAGGGTTTTCTGCGGTTAATCCACATTTATCTATCCTTTTACTTGTTTTTAACCCCTGTCCTGCATCAAGTGGTATCAGAGCCACCGTTCCTTTACCTTAACCTTTTATCAAACACCTTCCCTACAAAAAAAAAAATAAGAAGAACTTCCAGCAGCCAACAACCACCCACCACCAGCAGCCTATTACCAGCACAGCCCCTAGTCCTGACAGTTTTCGAACTTACACAACAAGCCAAAGTTCCTGATTTTCTTGAAGAAAATAACAATGAAAACCCCCAAAACAATTGATGTTGACATATCCTTTTCCGAGACAAATCGTTTAGCCTTATCTATTTCACTTTCATTATTGGATCCATACAGCTCTGATTCTACAAGATTATACGAGAAGTGGCAATAATATAATGATTTAATTGCACATCTCAAGGATGAGCATGAAAGATCATTATTACATCAGATGTTGAGGTTATCAAAGGATATGAGTGCTCGAATATAAAAAATGCAGCAAATTCCCAGGCTTTACGAAAAAGTAGCATTCCAGAATTAAAATCAGAGCCTACTGAAGTTGCAAAGAAAGTTGAAGCTGAGCCACAAATGGAGCATGATGAGTATGTTGAAACTAAGCAACAAAAGGAGCATGACGAGTTTGTTTGTGAAAAAAATATTCAAGCCAAAGTGGATTTGGTTAAGCATATTGATTTTGTAATTTCAAAATGGTTTTATGAAGTCAAGCGTGAAGATATATCACAATGGATTCCACAAATTCATGTCCAAATCATATGGAGCCCCATTTCGAGGATTGTTGATTATTCTAAATTCATGTCCAAATCATATGGAGCCCCATTTCGAGGATTGTTGATTATTCTTTGCTATAAAACTTGTGGTCGAGTTTTCTTTAAAGGAGAGGAGAATGATGCGGAACAAGAAACAATTAAATTCATTTGCATATATTTTACATTATTAATTAGATTTAGAAGTAATTATAGTTGATTGGGTAGTTATAGTTATATTAAGTATATTTATTAGGAAGATTCTTAATTATTCTATTATAATAATAGAAGGATTTGTTTTCCTTCAATTAGCAGATACTTATAAGGATTTGGTTTTAGGAAATTACTTGCCTCCCAAGTAAATAATTATCTATATAAACTCTTCTAATCTTTTATTATTGAAGAGAATCGATTGATTATTGAATTGAGAATTGTTTCTCTCCTGTTATGCGATTGCGATCCTAACAAACCCTCTTCTGCAGTTGAGAAATCCTAAGGGTAGTGATTCTTCTTCGGTTGGATCACCCTAGGCATGGGTTTTCTGCCGTTATTCCACATTTATCTATTTTTTTACTTGTTTATAACCCGTGTCATGCATCAGTTTCACATTCACAAAATTTGTAATCAGGTCATCTAATAGTAAAAGACTTCAGGGGTCTAACTAAATATATTGATTTAGGGTTCAATCAGAATTTTATACTTGTAAATACGAAGGCCGGGTTCAATCAGAATTCTGCACTTGTAGATACAAAGGCCTAAAACCTTTTTAAATAAACATTTCAAATATCCACTTCAAATTTCATAACTCTTCTTATATTCTATATTTCTTTTTTTAAACTTCGAGAAAAGATCAACCAGTAATATTTATCCTTCTCATGTCTTGTTGGAGTCTCAAGGAAGTTCTCATTGAAATATGCGATATTGATGAAATTATATGTAAAATAATAGCAGAACGAGGGAAAAAAGAAAGACTGCAGCCTTCACCTTTCTCACCACTGCAAAGTTCAGCGATAACCAATAAAGCTTGGGGTGTAATTCGAACCGAGCCGGCTCGAACTCGACTCGATAAATTGGGCTCGACTCGACTCGAACTCGTTATCGAGCTCGAGTTCGAACACACCTTTGGGCTAGATAAAAAACTCGAGTCGAGCCGAGTTTTTTTGAGCTCGACTCGAGATCGACTCGATAAACTCGAACTCGAACTCGACTCGACTCGAACTCGAACTCGATTATTTTTTTTCTTTTTTTTTAAATATTTATGTGTTTGCTAATATATGTGTCATCCTATAATCTAGTAAAATTAGTTTTACAAACTAATTTGCTAGTTTTTCATATTTTACCAGCATTATTACATTGTACAATT